>KZ820256.1:0-16527 GCA_003144235.1 Violaceomyces palustris
CCCCCCTTGCCTTTTGGATGCTCACCCCCCTATGTGCGTGTGTGTGCTTGTGCAGGCGTTCTTCTCATTTTCATTCCCCTCCAAGCACGGCCAAGGCGGCAACCAGAAAGCCCGCCTGCGTCATCCCACCGCTCCGCTCTATTTGTGAACAGGATGCTTGCGATTGTGACATTGTCGCCATTCTCATCCTCATCCCTCATCCATCACACCTGCCATCGTCCCATCCGTCCTTCCATCTCTTCCTCAGCAGCTCTTCGCTGCAGTCAAACTTTGGCTTGCCCAGCCTCTCGTTGACCTCGTTGTGGATTCCGCACAGCCATCTCCTAAAGTCGACCCCCCTCTCCACTGCCTTCCCCAGTACCAAGCTCTTTTCCTCCCAACCCCCTTCCGCCTTCTCCCTCTTCAGCTCCTCCCTCAGCGCTTCCGCGCAGCTCTGGCACGGGTAGAGCCGTGCCAGGCTCTCGACCAGCTTCAAGGCGCTCCTCCTCTCTTCCTCGCTCGCCACCGAGGGGTAGTACGCAGCCACCGAGTGTAGAAACGTCCATGTAGATCTACCCAGCTCTTCCACGTCCGGTGGGCAATCCTTCGGGTAGTCTGGAGACCCCTTCTCCGACTCCTCCCCGGCCTTGACCTTGTTCCCCCCCGTCTCGCCCTCTCCCCCCTCGACCAAAGCCCCCTCACGCTTGGTCCCCTTCTCCTCCTTCTCCTTGAGCTTGCTTCCTCTCATGGCGGCAGCAAAGGCCAGCTTGGAGTTGCAGGCTCTGCAAGGTTTCCCGTCAGGTCCCAGTACCACCTTCCTGTCCTCCTCCGCCGAGTCTCCCCTCCTCGCTTTCCTGGGGATGTCCTCGTACTTGACCTGGTCGATGGCGTGGACCTTTTCATCCAGAGGCTCGCTCATGATGGCGGACTTGCCGGTAGGGGGAACCCAGTCGGGAGAATCGTTCGGCCTCTCTATCCTCTTGGGCTCCCAGTCGTCAAGATCGTCGCCTTTCGCCTGAAGTTTCTGATGGCGCGCCACCGAAGTTTAGGAGAAGGGATGACGCGGCCGGGGGGGGGGGGGGGGGGGGGGGGGGGGGGGGGGGGGGGGGGGGGGGGGGGGGGGGGGGGGGGGGGGGGGGGGGGGAGCAGCGCACCGGGGAGAATCGAGTTTTGATCGAGATGAGGTCAAATGAATGATGAATGCGGTGTGATCCCAATGGGTCGGGTGAGCGAAGAAAGGGAGCAGCAAGGGAGCCTCGACTTACAAAGTACTCTTCCCTAATGTCGATCCTCCTCCGATCCTTCTTCATCCGGAGCTCCTCCTCCTTGCTGATGGACTGTACCTTTGTGGCATTGTAGTCGTACCTGGTCTGCGTCAGGGTGGAGAGCCCAAAGGAGGCTCCCACGATGGTAAGGATGAAGGGGAGTCCGAAGAGGAGGACGGGGTGCCTCCTCACCTTGGGGACGAACCTGGAGAGCCGGGTCGAGTTGGGTCTAAAAGGTTTTGATTGGAAAGGGGGCATGGCTTCGACTGCGACCTTGCTAGCCGGGTCTCTTTGTGATCCCAGAGTCTAGTTAGGAGGAATGGCTTGTCGAGGTGGAAGGGGAGCGTGGCAAGGCGGTGACGATCGCGGACGGGTGGCAAAGCTGGACCTCGAGAAGGATGGGTAGTTTCATGGGAGAAGAGCATTCATCTTGGATTTACCACATCTCTCTTCTCCTTTCCTCTTTTTCTTTTGTATTCCCTTTTTTCCATTCCGATTGCTTTTCCCTTTCCCTTCTTCTTCTTCTCGTTGTTTCCCTTCCCCCCCCCCCCCCCCCCCCCCCCCCCCCCCCCCCCCCCCCCCCTCCCTCCCCCTCCCCCCCCCCCCCCACCACACCTCAATCTCCGATTCCCGATTTTATCGACTCCTTCTCGACCGCCGCCAGTCACACCTTTTCCAAAGAGATATCCATCTCCACTCCATCTCTGTCTCACCCCTTTCTTCTCTCCTTCTCTCGTCGAATCGTTGCCATCGTCTCCCTTCCCTCGGCCCCCTCGGTCAGAAAGAAGATCAAATCACGGCATACTCTCCATCCTACCAACCCCTTTCTGCAGGTGTCACCGGTCGACCTCACCGTCTCACAACCCCCTCTTGCCTCACTCGTCTCCCCACCGGACACTGAACCAGGCCAGCCGGCCAACTGTCCTTTGATGTTCTATCAACCCAAATCCATTCTCACTTATAGGAGGGGATCATGCCCATCTTTAGATCCGTGAGAACCTCGCCCAGCTACCTCTACCTCAAAGCCTACCTGCTCGCTTCCCTGGTATCCCTCTTTCAAGCCGCCCCTGTCTCCTCTCGTCTCCCTCCCATACATGCGCGTCACCGGCTGTCCAACTCGTCTGGACGCTTGAGCGCAGCAGCCAAGCGCTCGCATTCTGCCTCGCCAACGCTACAACCGTCGCTGGCATCCTTGTCGTTGTCGCCAGCGACAGCGTCATTTCCCCGTCCGTCCACGAACGAAAAGTCCCGACTGGAGAACGGAGCGAAGGATGGGACAACAGGATCCTTGGAGAAGGAGTCTCAGGTCGGCAGAGTGGTCAAAAGATGGTGCGAAAGGATCAAGGACCTCTCTCAGGTGAGGAAACTGCTTGAGAAGGACTACAGAGATCTCACGACCTATCCTGAACTAGAGTGGGACGCTCAAGTGAGGTGAGAAACGACCCAGACACCCTCCCTTTCCCCCCCTTGGCACCCCGAACTTCAAAGCCTTGACCTCTAGTGTGAAGGGCAGACTCTCGTCTGGTCGAATGTCCTTTCCTCCTTCTCAACATGAGCCACTTCACCTTTCGCTCCTCCTCGAATGGACCGGCTCGTGCGAATTCGTCCGTGCGGGCACGTGTCCAACCAGACGGTCATCATCGTTGCACCCACTCGAGAAGGATTTCATCGAAAAGAGGAAAAGGATGATCTCAAGCCTGGGACAAGACTCGCTCTCGCAATTCTTGCAGCTTCCAAAAGGTGAAAAGGTCCACCCGGACGATGTACCGATGATCGCCATAGGCGGTTCGGGAGGGGGCTACAGGGCGACCTTTGGCTTCCTGGGCTTCCTGTCCGCTTGCAAGGATTCGGGGCTGTGGTCCTGCACCACTTGGGTCAGCGGTGTATCCGGTAGCTGCTGGACCCTGATAGGGTACTACACGATCTCGAACCTCTCGTTCCAAAAGCTGATAGCCCACTACATGTCGATGGCCAAGGAAGGCTTCCACCCTCTGTCCGTCCAAGCCCTCGACACCATCGCCAGGACCAAGAGGGGAGTCTACTTCCTCCTCGGACCACTGCTCAAGAAGGCCTTCGGTGGGTCCGTGGGCCTCGGGGTGATGGACCTCTACGCCACGATGACCACATGCTACCAGTTGCTCCCAAGATCGGGAAACAAGGCCAGGCTGAGCAGGGCGACTTTTCAATTCTCGAGGGTCTGGGACAGGGCAGGAATAGACGAAGGCCTGCAACCTTTACCCATTCTCAGTGCCGTAAGGGTCTCGCCTCCCGGATCGGAAACCGTGCCGGGCGAGGGCTCCGAAGTCGGTCGGGTTGCCGATCGCGCTCCCTCGGAAACGTATCCAGCAGCCGGCTTTGGCTGTAGCGATCTAGAAGGCAAGAAAGGCGATGGTCAAGGCGAGAAAGAGATCATGGAGGGAGAGATCACCACCAAAGGCTACTTTCAGTGGTTTGAAATCTCACCACTGGAGGTAGGTTCGGAAAGCGCCAAGGCATGGATCCCCACCTGGTCCTTTGGGAGGAACTTTCTCTCGGGAAGATCCCTGAACCGTTCGCCCGAACATCCTCTGTCCCTGATCTTGGGCCAGTGCACCTCGGCTCCAGCCGGACCCCTGACGGGATACATCTCTGCGATGCTCGCCTCGCTGCCAAGGGGGACGATCATGTCCAAGCTCCTACTTCACATGAACAACTTTGTCAGGATGAAGAGGTGGGAGAGGAGGTGGGGCAACCCCATCAGGGCGGCGGACGAACCCAACCCTTTCTATGGCCTGAACGACAGGAACGAAAGAGCTTCGATCGTCGGGGTGGGCGTCGACATCATCCATCTGAAGAGGTTGGATCAACTAGTCGAGAGGCACAGCAAGAGGAAGGCCAGAGGCAGCTTGCTGGGTGGGGAGGAGGAACCCCAAGCCGATACGCACGCCGCTGCAGCCTTACCCTCTTTGAACCACCTAGCACGTAGGATCCTCTGCCAGGTCGAACTCGAGGAGTGGGAAGAACTGATGCGATCCTTTCACGCGGACCTTTCGCAAAAGCTTCGGATAGAAGGAGACAAGACCAAGATCGAGGAGAGACTCTCAGAGCTGAAAAGGTTCCTGGCGGTCCGATGGTCGGCCAAGGAGGCAGCGTACAAGGCCTTCTACCCTCACGTCGTCCTCACTTGGAAGGACCTCTGCGTCAGCAAGAGGGACGTCGTGAATGTCGACGGAGATGGTCAAGAGGGTAAGGGGGAGGAGCAAGACGACCCGACGCCATCGAATAGGGCCTCGGACAAAGGAGGAAGGGTTGCCGTCGGGAAAGCGAGGGGCGGGAAACCGTTCCTAGGATTGTCGGAGGAGTGGGAAAGGAAGAACGAAAACCTCAGGAAGGGATCGAGCCTCTCGCCGAAGCTCTTCGAACAGGATCTCGATCTGGATCACGGGGAAAAAGAGGACGGCCTCGGGGGGGATTTCCAGATCCACCCGATGAGGAACTGGATACCGGAACAACCTAGGATGCACCTCAGCATCTCACACGACGGGGAGTACGTCGTCTCCAACGTGCTGGTGGAAAACAAGGGAAGGAGGTCCAGCGCACCCATCCTGGACCTGGAGGATGGAAGGGGAGGGGAAGATGGAGAGCGGGAGGAAGAGGGTTGGATCGGATTCGGAGGCATGAAGGATCGAAGGATCGGAAGGGCTCAACTCCACCACCAGAGACTGGTGGAGGAGAGGGACGAGATCGAGAGCAGCTCCGGAGACGAACTCAAGGCCTACCTCCGGAGGGGGAAGAACCCTCTCTCGGTCATCAAGGGTTGGGAGACGAACGGGAGGATCAAACTCATGGACAGTGGGATGAGCAACAACCTTCCCAACCACATCCTAGCCAGGAAATCAAGAAAAGCCGACATCCTGATCTCTCTGGACGCCTCCTCCGACGTGAAGAAGGGCTCGGCCCTCAAGAGGTTGTTCAACTTTTCGAACGAACTCGGGATCCTCCTACGGCCTCGGACGAACGTCGTCCACAACCCTTACGCCAGGGTGATGGAATGCGAGAGGAAAGGGGTCGGTGGTGGTGGGTTCAAGATCGTCTACTGTCCCTTGCTACCCAGCCGGAGCAGACCCGACTTTGACCCGACCGTGAGTGTTCCCACCCCCCTTTTCCCTCCGTCTCTCCCACGTTCGAATCGGAGAGATTGAATGAAAGACTGAAGCAGAGTGAATCGGGGAAAACTTAAACCCCCCCCCCAATCGAATCAGACCTCGGATTTCAGCACGTCGTACAACCTGGTCTGGACACCGGGAGAGGTGGAGACCTTGGTCGAGACGAGCGTGGAAAACTTTCGAAGCGAAGCGCTGTCGACGATCAGGGAGGTGGTCAGGCAAGTCTACGTGGAAAAGAGGGACAAGAGGTTGAAGAGGGAGCGATCTCGGCTTGTCCCTCTCGCTCTCGAGAAGCGTCACGCGTCACCTTGAGAGGTCCTTCTCCCCTCAAGCCTTTGACTCGCACGCAGACGGAGCTGGGCTCTGGCGAGGATGGGATGAGCAGCGAGTCCAACTTGGTCAAGAAAGAAGGAAGCGCTCCCCTCTTCGGAGTGGACGTTAATGGATTGTAGAGCCCAACCCAATCCCAACCTCCCTACGGTGCAGGCTGTGTCCTCTGGTGAAATTTACATCATGGGGACCAAAGTCAAAGGCCTGTTAGTGTGTGTGAGAGAGAGAGTGACAGAGAAAGATGGAGATCGGGAGAGTACAGACTGGGTTCTTGTTCAAAAAAGAGAAGAAGAAAAAAAACTAAAAAGAAACAAAAGAGAAAGGGAGAGGAGCTTCTAGCCTCTCCTTTGACTCATCCAAGGGGATCGGCGTACGGCCTCGTAGATTCCCCTGGGACCCTGATTCCTGAACTCTTGAACCCAACCTCCCACCAGCCTACCCCTCATGGCGGTGACCAACAGGAGTGCAGCGACGACCAAGAGGTAGAGCGTGACTGTCGTCTGATCCTTGTAGCCTCCCCTCTCAAAGCACTTTGCCCAGACCTCCCCCTCCCAACCGGTACCCGTGTCGCCGTCCGTCTTCTCCAACTTTGCACCCTTGCAGATCTCGAGACCTTGGTCTAGGCAGAACTGCCTGGTGCAGGTCGAGCAAGGTTTGATGGGGTCGACGGGAGAGTAGAGGGGGACGAGCGTCGAGTTGGTCGAGAAGCAGGTGCACTTGCAGAGGTGGAGGGAGGATCTCCTGCTGACGTGCGTGGCCGTCAGGTCCTCGTCCCTGCTGTGGTAATGTCCTTCGTCGGTCCAAGTCTCCGCCCTGTTGCCTACCAACACGAGGCCGTTCAGACTGGTCACGCTCGTCTCTCGATGGTCCTCTCTCGGTTCGGCGTACGAGTTCTTCGTCGCCAACGCCGGGTTCGCAGATGCTGGTGAGACCAGCGAGACCAAGATCATGAAGAGCGAAAGCAGGCTCATCGTTGAGAGGAGCCAAGCCGAAGAACCACCGTTCCGCCCACCACCACCACCACCGACTCGGCCTCGCCTTCTTCCTTGAGCCCGCTTCAGACCACCTCCATCCTCTACCTCACTGTTCAACCCTCCTTCGCCTTCCAATACGCTCGTGTTCGTGTTTCGGGAGCCATCCTGGTTCGAATCATCTTCCTCAGTTAGCTCCCTCTCCGAAAATCCTCCATCCTACCCTGCTGTCTTTGACCCTCAAATGAAGCGGCCCCTTGACCCCTGACCTGCTTCAACATGTTCTCAAACGCGATTGAGAGGAGAGTGTCGGTACGTTCGATCACTTTCCCAGCGATGTGACGCCCTAGGTCTTCAATGTTGCTGACTGGACCTCCTGATTCCTGGGCCCCTGGTTGAACGTTTGATCTTGCTCTGCATTGGTGCGATCCAGCGGCAGCGTGATGACCTTCATTGGGTCTCATTGAAGGTGCCGGATTGTACAGAGGCTGCTGTGTACGGCCACGGATTTGCGTGAGCATCTGCTCGAAAGCACTGGTGCAAGGCGGGAAGATGGAAGCAGTGCCGAGGGGTCGAAGGGGGTCAGACATCGGATGCTGAAGAATCGGAAGCCAATTGGACCGCGACTTAGACTCACTCTTCGAGCCTTTGATCAGTCGTTTGGATCTCCTCGGTAACGGATTTTGGCAAGGAATCGTTGGACTCCTTTCGAGATTCTTCTTCAGTCTGAGATCCAGATTCAAGCTTGATATCGGCCTCAGAGCCAGAGTCTTGCACACTTTCGCCTTTGCTCTTTCCTGGACTTGATATCGCCTCTTCTGGATGCACAGGAGGCCAAGGCTCGCCCCTCATCATGGCAAGCTGCCTAGACCATCCTGTCGCAAGAGCAGCGTTGACCGACTCAACCTCTTCCGGTGCTTGATTTTGGCAATTTGGGACTACGAGTTGTTCTTCTTGAGCAACGGGCATCGACTTGGCAGATTCAGGATTTCGATTCACCTTTCGGGCCGCCTCTTGTTCCGTACCTGGAGCTGGACCCTCAGATGCGGTTTCCAACCTTTCCTCGTTAGAGGACGAATCAGCTTGCCCTTGATCTTGGGCCGAGCTGGTCAAGTGGATGCCCTCCAACTGTGAAGAAAGCGTAGCATGTGCTTCAGAGAGGAGCCGCGAGGCTAGACCGATGACTCCCACAATGCCACCCTCGTTGGATCCTTGATCCGAAGGTGACTGAGAGGTTTCTGATTTGACGGCAGGCTCGCTCGAGCTGGATGTTCGTGAAGCCTCGAGCCTGCTATGCTTGATTTCCGAGGCTAGATCCCTGATCTCCAGCGCTAGATCTTGAAACGAGGATGAAATGCTGTCCATAGTGGGAGCAATCGATCCTAGCACCTGGCGGACATTGCTCTCAAGATGGGCAACTACGGGTGATTTGGTAAAGACTTGCGACAATGGGTCGGGTGCGGAGCTTTTGTCTCGTTGAGTTGTTGGGAACCAAGGTGGTAGCACATGTTCAGCCTCGGGCTCTTTCGCTTTCATGAACTTGGATTGTGGATGCACGGTATGAATGTTGATTGTATAGGTGCTGGTTGTTTCGTACAGTCCAGTTCGGCCTTCATGCCGTTCAGGATGGTGACGCCAGGTTTTGAAGCTGTCTTGATCGTCGATGATCAACTTGAAAGGGACTAGCTCGAGTGCTTCGATCTGGACAGGGAACTTGAGATGCCATTCCCTTGAGAGTTTGCCAATCAGGTCAGAGTAGCTTTCATGGAAGATTCCGCGATCGTAATGATGGCGTCGCTGGAGAGGGAAGGTCTCGCCCTTGTCGTTGACAAGAGAAGATGTGATGATCATTTGATCGTAAGATATGGTCGAGACTGTCCTCTCACTCTCTGCTTTTCCAGCAGGCTTTGGTCGGTAGCATAAGCGAGGGTGGTTTCTCTTGCTTTCGAGGAGAGGTGTTCAAGATGTAGGAAACGAGGGAAGGAAGAGATGGGTTGAGTGGTGTTGGTGGAGACTGGGAGGAAGTGAGAAAAGTCTGGTCGAGGGAATCTGTTTCTGCTGCTCCTGGTAGCATAAAAAGAAGGATTCGATGGTGGCCCGACCGCTCCAAGCGCAGAGGTTGGCTACGCACCGTACGCGGCTCCCAGCCACAGACACGGGATGAAAGATGAAACCGCAATGGGAAAAGGATCCCATTTCATCATCCCACACAACTCAATCCACCAAGAACTGCATCATGCATCACCGTCGACCCCTGCAACAATGTGAACTTCTAGATCCACACCCACACCCCACGGGTGGGAAACAGGTTTGCTGAGGTGGGAACGGTTTGGCAACAAAACCGAGAAGCCCGCTGGTACGCCACAGTCAAGCTTCAATCTTGATTTTAAAAGACGTGATCCAGAGGGGAGAGGATAAGATGAAAAGAAGAAGGAATCGGTAGAGGAGATGAAGAAAAGAAGAAATGGTGGGGATGGAGAATGGAAGTGAGGTGGAAGGAGGGAAAAGGGGAAAGTTCAGAGAGGGAGAGACCCCCCGACTTCATAAATGTACAAACACCAGACATGAGAAATTGAGGTACTGGAAAGGTTTGAAGTCGATCCACCTCGATCGAGGCCTTGACATCTATCCACGCGAGAGACGGTAATCGCTCTCTACGCTTGTCGCAATTTTGGAGAGCTCTTGTTGAAGCTGGACCAAAAGCTCGGCAGCCGCCTGATGGAATTCGGCTTGGCTGTGCGTGGCGACAGGATTTGAAAATAAAAATAAAAAAAGGACGAGGAAATCCACGCGGGAGGGGGGGAAAGGGTAGATGGTAGGTCGGTAGAGGTACCGATCAGTTCAGTAACGCGATCGAAGGGATCCAGTCTCTCGGGTCGATAGAAGATACACAGACTCGGGGAATCACTCACGCTTTGACAAAGGCATTCAAGCTCTTGATCGGTTCCGGGTTCTCCAGGACCTGCTTCATGAGCGAGATAGCCTCCTCAGTGGCAGCGACCAGCTTGTCCTCGGCCTGCTCGACCTCGTTCCTGTAATGCTCGAGCTTGGCCGAGGCTCCACTATTTTCGGCATTCTTGAGAGTCTGCTTCCAGCTGTCCAGGTGGAGTCGAGCCTCATTGACCGATTGGCGGGCCCTTGAAAGGGATATCGGAGCGACGAGAAATCAAGTCAGGTATGAGTTAGTTTTTCCACATGTGGCGCAGCTCAGGGCCGTTCGAAAGTCGGGCAGACACGTCGTCGACTCACTTCATGGCCAATTGGATCTGGGCTCCGAACGAGCCGAAGGGAACGACGAAGCCCTGAACGATCTGGTCGTCCTGGCCGAGCCTGGCATTCCCAACCCTGTCCTGTGCGATAGCAAACTTTTGGAGGGCCTCGCCGAGCTTGTTCTCCCCCTCTCCCTGTCCCTGGTGGGATGGGGCCGGGGCGGAGGCGCCACCAGGCGAGTTTGGAAGGCCGGCGAGGTTGGTTGGATCGGCCCCCAGCTGTAGGGCACCGGAGGCGGCAGCGCGAGAGAGGGCGTGGTTCAAGGTCTTGTTCTGTTTTGGCGGCGGCTGAGTGGCCTGGACGGTGGGGAGGTTGGTCCCTTTGGTAGCAGAAGCGGCCCAGCTGGTTACACTGTGGCCCACCGTGGCGGAAAGCTGGGTGAGCGATTCTTGGATCTGGGTCTGCATGAGGGGAAAGACGGAGAGAGCGACAAGGACGGGTGAGCTGGGATTGTGAGAGCGACCAGAGAGGACTGCAGTGCATGATCAACCCCGATGGAATGCACTGCCGAGATTGCTTACTGGGTAGTCGTAGGCCTCGGATTCGTAAACCTTTGAGATCTTGATCAGACCCTGGTGGGCGTTCTTGAGTGCATCAACCCTGCGTTCGAGGTCCCTGTACTCTTGGGGGAGCTCGGTGATGTCCTCCGAGTCAATGGCGCCAAAGCGCTCCTTTGCCTGCTGGTTGAGGTTGCCGAACCCCCTCGAGATGCGCTGACCGAGCGGGGCCACGTTTTGGGTGAATGACTTCCACTGATCCATGGTTGGTTGACGGGGAGGGTGAGTGAGCGACTAAAGGGAGAGAAGGATGGTGGGAGGGATGAGGAAAGGGCTAAGGGATAGATTTGCTTGGATTGGGTGAGGGTGAGGGTGATGGTGATGGTGAGGGTGATGGTGATGGTGATGGTGATGGTGATGGTGATGGTGATGATGGATGGTGGTGGAGGTTGTGGGTGTGGATGAGGAAGGTGGTCTACTTGGGTGGGTTAGTGATTGACGTCGGAGGTGAGTGGTAGTCTGTAGTCTAGTCTGCATACTTTTGGCTACTTTCACTACTAACCACTATCTACCTCTATCACATCGGACCAACATCGGGGGGCGCGTTTCAAAGAGGGTCAGAGAGGTGGTAGGGAGGGGGCTGTTCACATTTTCACGCTTGTTTCGAGCACCCACTCAGATTACTTGGCTCGACCGCAAAGAGTGAGCAGCCCTGTGGATTGAGCCAAATTTAGTAATTCGCCCAGAGCTGCGCCGGGTGATCGCTCCGCTCCCTTCCAAAGTATTGGCACGGGCCCACTGCCACCCACTCTCTCCATCCACCTCCCCTCATTCCGCCCCTGCGCATGATTGCTACTGGCAGTCAACATCCGTAGATACGAACTGAACAGATACAGTATGAGGTGGATGGTTTATTGATAAAAACG
This sequence comes from Violaceomyces palustris, assembly GCA_003144235.1. Classification (NCBI taxonomy): domain Eukaryota; kingdom Fungi; phylum Basidiomycota; class Ustilaginomycetes; order Violaceomycetales; family Violaceomycetaceae; genus Violaceomyces; species Violaceomyces palustris. The sequence continues at coordinate 11,384 of KZ820256.1, forward strand.
CTGGTGGGGGGATGGAAATCATCCTTGGATCCACTGCGTGTATGTATATACGTACGTACATGGTAGCATGAGCTTGCGCACATTGCGGGGGAAGGCCAAGAATGAACATGGGGATGGGAATAGGGATGCCGACCATTTGACAAAGGGACCAGAGACGATATGAATCAACACCCATCGAACGACTCGATCCAAACCTTGCTTCCTACTTGCAATACAGTGCTAAAGGAGAAGGAGAAGGACAGCAGTGGCACACATACTTCCCCAAAAACGCACGTGCAAGATACCTACCTACCTACTGACAGAGGTGACTTGTCAACCATCCAAAAAAAAAAAAAAAAAAAGAAAAAGGGGGCAGGAGGCCTGTGATTTATGCCCATGACAGGGGAAGAGAGCAACGATCAAGGCTTCGCAGCACTCTTCTTTTTTCGGGAAGAAGAAGCCTCGGCGCCTGAACCGCTGGCAAGGTTGCTGCCGCTCCTCTTGGTCTTGAGGCTGGCCGAGCTCTTGTTCTTCTTGACTCTCTTGCTCGATGGCACTTCCTGCTCGTTCTCTCCCGAATCTTCGTCATCAGAATCGTCATCAGAATCGTGGCCACCGGATCCGGACCCGCACGATTCCGACGAGCCGTAACCCTTGAGGGGGATCTTGTAGGATCCCGATGGAGCGACGGCCGAGCAGAGCTCCTCGGCGTCCTCCATACCGTAGTTGACAAAGGAGAGCGAGGTAAAGTTGAATTGGGTAGAGGTGGGCGTGCTCTGACCAGTGATCGGGGTCGGGCTGCTGCTCTTGCTAGCCTTGATCTCGCCTTTGGCCCGTGTCCCCTTGGAAGAGGAGCTACCGCCGCCGGCGCTTCCGGGACTGAAGTTGGAGACGATCCTTCGGTTCGACGCGATCTTGCGCGGGGACTGGCCTGCGACCTGGTCCGGACCCGAAGTGGTCTCTGAGTTGGGTGTACGGAGCTGTGGGCTGCTGCGCATCTTGACGGGAGAGCGGGGTGGAGAGGGAGGGGCCCTCATCTGGCTCGGCTGGCCCTTACGAGAAGTGATCCCGAGACCATAATCCTTTCTATTGGAGTTGGAAGAGTGCGAGGATGTTGGTCGCGCAGCTTCGGACGAAGGATCGACCTGGGAGAGCTGCAAAAAATGCAGACGCTCCTGCTCTTGGAGCGAGCTGAGGCTCACCGGCTGCAGCTCAAAGTGGCCCTGGACCTGACGCCGCGCCTGCACCTCGATCGGCTGGATCAGGTTCGCGCCGACTCCAAGGCTACCAGAGTAGCTACCTGAGCTAACGCCCCTGGCACGGCCCTGATAGTGCGACTCGGAGTGGGAGATGGAACCACTTCTGGGAGGAGGGTAAGTGGAGGTGTAGCCCTGCAGATCCTGCATGACTGGAGAGTGTTGCTGATGGTATCCAAAAGCGGCTTGGCCGAAATCCCTTGCACGAGGCGAAGTGAGCACATCAGGCATCCCGTAGTGAACAGGTGGGAAGGTCTGCTGAGGGTAGGAGTTGGCGCTTGGGCCTGGGGCTAGAGGATGATGAGGTGTGATCGGAGTGGCCAAGCCCGTGCTACCGACGCTAAGGCGTCTTGGGCTTCCTCCCTCCATGCCGTACAGCAAAGCGGCTTGGACCGCTTTGGCTGCCCTCTCGCTCGCCTCTTGACCGGCGAACTGCTGACTCGGAGCAACGAAGTCAGAGTACACTCCCAGCCTGGCAGCCTGATGGGAAACGTGGGCTTGGTGAAGCTGAGCGAGACGAGATTTTTGCTCCTCTGTCATTTGGTCGAAGGGGATATCGGTGGGGAAGGTCGCACTTCGAGAGTGTCTCTGCCCGTGTTCATCCGAGCCAATGTCGAGGGGAGGAACTGCAACAGGATTGGGGCTGGGCATCTTGCCCTCACGCTGATTGGCACGGCGTTGGAAAAGGGCTGACGATGAGGAAGACCCGCTGGGAGCCCCCATGTTGCTGAAGGACTGCGAGCGTCCGTGAGGACCGGCGCCGCTGCCCCCCTGCTGTGACTCACCTCCGGTATTCCCTCCTCCTCCTCTGTGCTGGATTCTATTCTTGGTCCAGCCAAGGTCAGCGAGGAAGTCGTCGATGCTCTCTTCCGCATCAGGAGCTGGAAGAATCGGATCGCCTCTCTGCAATTCCGGTGCGCTGATGCACTGGCGAAGCGGCCTGGAAGTGTTCTGCTCCACCGAGGGGGACTTGGCTGGAAGCGGCGCTTCCATGGAAGCTCCGGGAGAGCAGGGCTCCTCGAAGTAACCAGAGTCTTTGTTATGAAGGCTGGCCTTGGTCGTGCGACGCAGTGTTCTACCTGGCTTGGAACCACCAAACCACGTCTGGTCCGGGGCATCACTATCCGAATCAACGCCTCCCACTTTCGTTGCAACGGTGTTCCAACCTGGTAAAGGGACGGACGGCTGCCTGTTGTAGCTGCTCGCATCACTTGAGTCACCATCTGTGAATAGATCGTCAACGTGAAGCGCTTCGACCAACCCAGAGGTCTTCGACTCTAGAGAAGAGTGAACAGATACGAGGTGAATGATTTTGTTGTTCCCTCATCAGATTCTCGTTCTGGCAGCCCATGAGGAAGAGATGCTTGGCTCTACTCACCCAAGTGTTTTCCACCCCAAAGCATCTCGTTCTGCGAAGCAGACCCTTCCAGCATCGGAGTCCAACTGATTAAAGGCGAAGACCGGTGAAGTCCAAGCATCCTTTCAGGATCATCCATGGAAGGTGAGCCCGGTAGCCTCGAAGTGGACGAGCCGCTCCCACACTCGAGCCATTCCGAGACAACATCATCTTTAAAAAAAGATCCCGAGCTGGTCCGACCAAAATGAGAAGAAGAAATCGCCGCCATGCTGTGAAAAAAAAAATCAAAAGCCAAAAAAAGAGAAAAATGGTCCTCCAAAGAAAATAAGAACCAAACGATAGGGTGATGGGACGGGATCAAAGAGTGTGTATCGCCGAGGAAAGCTGAAAAGAATTGAAGAAGAGGGGTGGACTTGACTTGAAGAAACGATTACCTGATCGTTTGATCTTGTATGAGGAGGGCCACGAGACAGTGCCTTACTCGAGAAGAAAAAACAGAAGCCTCCCTAGGCGAACGGCAAGGATCGATAGATTGTTTCCGGGAAGGTTGCTGAGGATCCAGAAGGGAGGGAAAGCTGAAAGAAGTTGATTGAAAAAGAATTGTCCTTGAGAGCTTGAAGAGGCCGAGTCGAAACAAAGGTAGATCCAAGTAAGGCCTGCCTTCTTTCTTTCTAAAAATATGATTCTGACTAGGGATTGACGTCCGATAGACCCCTGAGATGCTGAGGAATACCAATCTGGTTGCAAAGTAGTCCCTTTGCTTGCCCGGCGAGGTTGTGAGCTCGATGTGAAAAGAGTGGTATGAAGAAATGAAAGTTGGGATGGCCGCAGGCCGGTTTGGTAAGAGGCAAAGATGAGATGCGATGAAGGTGCAAAAGGGAGGGTGAAGAAGAAAGGATGGGAGCGGATGAGGAGGAGGAAGAGGAAGAAGGGAAGGAGAGGTAGGCGATGGAGGGAGGAGGAAAGAAAAGCAGAGAGGAGGGAGAGGGGCAGAGAGGGAGAGGGGCAGAAGGAGGAAAGGGGAGGGGAATGGAAAGGTGGGAGCAAATGATATCAAAAGGGAAGGATTGTGGTGACCAAGCCTTGGGATGGCCAACGACACCGGGGAGGGACACCCATGCCCAGAAGAAGATGAGTGAACCAGATGGAGAGGGGTGCTTTGCAGGCCCTGGCCAAAAAAAAAATGAAAGGAAAGGAAAAAGGTGAGACAGTGAAGGAGGGTTTCTTCGCCTGTCATGCAAGTCGACCGCTGTCAGGACTCTATGCGAGTTGGAGATGGGTTTGACTCTGAGCGCTCACTCCTGTTCCGTTCTCAGAGTCTTTGGCAGCGTTGAAAGTTGAGAAGACGAGTACATATCAAGCAAAAAAAAGGGTGGGGGAAGCAATCTCCTACCGACTGCAGCTTGCACTGCTACGCCGTGAGGATGTGATAATAACACCACATGGACGATTCTGGGCCCTTCGACTCAACCTTGAGGTGAGGAAGGGATGGGTTGGGTCTAACAATCCAGTCCGCGATTGTAGGGGCATTTCAGTCAGCCTTCCCAAAGGATCCTCGTCGGTCGATTGCGTCGCACTCTGAGGCAAGCGAACTTGATCGCACACTGATAGGTTGATCTCTGGTTGATTGACTGACCCTGGTAGGAGTGCGGGGCGGGCGAGAGGGACGGACGGGGTGGGAAAGACGCTTCCACACCGCAGGGTGGGGTGGGTGGGTGAGACAGAAGACGTTGGGGGAGTTTGATGCCTTTCTTGGTTATTGCCACCATCCTACTGTATGTCCTTTGGAAAGAGAAAGGAAAATCGGAGTCGACCGGAAAGTGATGTGATTGCTAGCGTAGATGATCATCAAGATTTCGGAAGTAAGGATGAGACATATCATATCACCATACCTTGTCTTGGACCCCTTGAGTGAAAAAAAAAAAAGAAAAAAAAAACAGTGTAGACTCTCTCTTGAAGTGCATTCCAACTCCATCCTGTTTTCTCATGTTTTCTGCCGGTTCAACTTCTATGCGAGGGCGGGATGTCGAAGCCCAAAGGAGAACGGCGGAAGGGATTGTTGTCGTCGTTGACGGCCTCCCCGATTCCCCGATCGATGGACGATTCAACATTTTCATCGGGTGAAAAGAGATCGGGGAGCAGTGATCGAATACCCTCCCGATCTCAAAGATAGCAAGTTAGTAGTCGAGCAATCATCCTTCCACACCTTCAAAGGTCCACCCTACCACGGGCAGTCCAATCACTCTCGGCTTTGCACCCCCACAACCTCCTCCCCCAACCGAATCTCCAAACCAGCAGCACCACCTCCGCAAGGCTTCCGAAGTAACCTTCAAAAGCACAGCGCAACGACACCTGTTGGAAGAGCGTATTACGGAATCAGCCAACAGAAGGACATACAGAGACAGGGCCTTTTTCAAAGGATATCAAGATGGCGTCAATCTTCTCCACCGTCTTCAGTCCCTTCAGGAGCACCTACAAATACCTTGTGAGATGAGACAGCTTCTCCCTTCATTTCTACCCTTCTTTTGAGAGAAGGAGGGGGGGGGGGGGGG
>KZ820257.1:0-16439 GCA_003144235.1 Violaceomyces palustris
GGGAAGAGAGAGAGAAAGAGAGAGAGAAAGAGAGCGAGCGAAGATAGATCGGTCAGCTAGAAGCGGAAGTGAGGTCGCAGGAGCGTGAAATGCCTAGGAGATATTCTGCTTGCTTCACACACCTGGTTGAAAGATGAGAGTGCTGTTGATTTCCACATTCCTAGCATAGCAAGTTGGCTCCAGGCCCAGCTCGTTGCCCAGAAGGGGGCAGCCGGTCATTGCCACCGTGTCACAGATGCCATCGTATTTGCCAAAGGTGAGTCCCATCCTAAGATTTGTGTGGAAAGGAAGGGACGGGGAAAGGGAAGGGGAAAGGAGGAGGAGAAGAATGAGGATCTAGCGCTCGAGACCTTCGTTTAAACGAGTGAGTCCTGTCGTCGAACGCGTGTGCGGATTCTTTGATTGGTCAATGATGGATGTTTGTGGCGATGGATGGCTGGCTGGCACGCGGGAGAAGGGAAGGAAGAAGAGGAAGGTGCGGGAGGAGGTTGTGTGTGATGGGGAGGATAGCCTGTGGGGTTTGGCAGATGAGGAGACTCGGTGAGGACCGGGGTAAGGGGAAGGGGGGGAGGAGGGGGGGGGTATCCAAAAGAAAAGAAGGGATGGTTGTGTTAAGATGAGAGGGAGGGGGTTGAAAAGCGTGGGTAGTGGGAGTCCTGAGTGTGCGCTTGATGATGGTGATTGTTGTTGATCGCTCGCAAGAAGTAAATAGCAAGCTGGAGGCAGCCGTCTAGTTTGATCTGCAGGTTTACCTGCATCGATTTGTTAGTATGTTTGTAATTAAGTTCTTGGTGGGGCTGTTTAAGGTACGAATCCTTATTCGACTTTTAAGCGAACCCTGAGGGTGGCTTCCAAATGGATATATGCTTTTATTCGTAGTCAAGTTTTCTGATTTTGCTTTCTAAATAGCGATAGCTCGACAAGAAAAAGCTTTGCGATGAATTGAGATTGCTAGTTAAGCTAGAGAGGTAAATGTGATATGATTGTGTGAGTGCATTCGTGTCTATTTGCTACATCAAGCTAGTTGTCAGTCATCAGTGTATGCGGTGCATTTTTCAAAGCGTCGAACCTGTCAAGTAAGTGAGCATTGATGTTGTGGGAGATGCTTCAGGGGGTTGGGTGTTTTATTCGCTTTGCTTTCGTCTTTGCGAATAGGGGGTTGCTTCGATCGCACAACTACACATCATGATTAGAACAGTAACGTCAGAGTTCTTCGTCTGCACCCTCAGGTATTAAGAATGAGGGATGTCACGTTTTTACAAACGTTCTGCATGGTAACGATCATGATGTTTCATAATCGATGTATTAAGATTCTTTTTAATCATGACTTAGAATTGAAAAGGCTAAGAAGCCTAGTCGGAGGAATGCGCACTCGACCAGCTCCTGATTTCGGTTCGAACACCCTCAAGCTCTTCCGAAAAAAACGGATCCTTGATTCAAGTTCGTATTTCCTTTGAGTTCTGGTCGAACCTCTTCTTCTCCTAACGTTTCGTTGCGTCTCTCCCCACCCTTCATCCTTCATCCATCCATCACAACCACCTCCCCATCATTCCCCAGCTATGAAGAAAGTGCGAATGTCTTTGCGTGTGTGTTTCTGCGTGAGTGTAAGTGTCCATCGCGCACGACAGGCTGGAGGCATCACCTCGAGCTCACTTGCCATCCAATCCGTATTGAGGAGTAGATTGTGCGCTGTACGTACCCAAAGTGCTGAACATGAATTTTGTAGAACAGTGTTTACTGTGCTGAGCATACATTCCGCCGAATTCGGTGGGAAAACAAAAAAGGATCGTGACGAGGTTGAGAGCTCCGTCAGGTTCGAGACAAGCATGGGCCGGGAGGAAAGGACCGAACTAGAGAAAAGCTGGCCAGATTCCTTATGGTGACAACCACGTTCAAGTCGAGGCGATGATTGTGTCGGCCCCCACCGTCGTGTCCCCACCACCTGCTCCTGCGGCGCTTGCCGACACGCTGGCCTTGCTGCTCAATGAGCTCATCGTCGAGCTCAGCAGCTCGTGCAGTCCCCTTACGCCCCTCTCGGAGAGCCAAGACAGCAGATTGGCCCTGAATTCGGAAAAGGTCATGTTCTGGACACCTGAATGAGTTCGCTTCATGTCTCGGAGTACCCCCGACGTGATTGGCCCCTTGATCCATTCGAGCGATTGCCTGGTAACAAGTTCATCCTCATGCTGCTGCCGCTGGTCACTCTCTGTCTGCCTCCCTTTCCCCGAAAGGATGAGCTGATCAGGGGCTGTCAGAACAATCCCTGGCATAGGGTTCATCGCCACCTCGTTGCAATACTTCTCGGCCAAGTTGGAAAAGGCCAGGCCATGGGTAACCGACCAGGCCATGTTGAATTGGTTGCCCCTCTCGTCGCTTTGTGCAGCAAGGTTTGATGTGAGATCGCTTCGAGGGCAGGGGTCGAGAGCGAATCGTTTGAAGATTCGAAATGAAAAGGAGAAACGGACGAGAGGGCCGAGAGGCAGTTTGAGTGACGGCTGCTTGGAAGGTGTACTTTTTACCCCTCGCCGTCTCGTCCAACTCACCGTTTGAAGCCAAGCCGAGGAGTGCTTTCACCTTCGGCCGTTGCGAAGGCTTTACCTCTCCAAACTAGGTCAGCAAGGATGACCACAGATGCATTAAGGGCGTCTCGATTTTCTTCACTGAAAAAGGCATCCCTTGCTGCTCGGATAAGAGCGGGAGTGTTGGCCGGTCTTGGAGGTTGACCTGGAATGACCATTCTGCCTTCCGCATCATACGTCTCGAACGCCCTCCTGACGAGCTGCACCAATCCAAACAGCCTCGAGATTGGCATGATCGTCCTCGAGTTGATTGCATGTGAGTAGAAGACGGCGGGAGGCGGAAGCACAACCGGGTGAAGCCCGCTTAGGCCCGAGGAAAGGACTTCGTGGAGGAGCAAAGACGAATGTTCGGCTTGGACACTGTTCCTCCTTCCTCGCAGCACTGAAGCGTTCAAGTCGCTGGAAAAGACGGCTGCCATAGAAATCGTTTCCATATAGTTTATGCGCGAGTCCAGGACGCTGACTCCCCAGAGACTGCGGGAAGGGCACACAGATCTTTATCGTCAATTCACGCAGGAAAACGAAGGAGGAGTTGCAACGATGCCTGCAAGATTCTTCGCTGACAGCATCTTCTTGCTCACCACTTTGTCTCCCTATCCAACCGGTGGATGATTGACTCCCAGCCCTTAGACCCCCACCTCTCAAGCATCTTGGCCAGAGCTTCAACGATACTTGCAGCACTCCTTTCGCTGACGTTGGGTGAGAGGGCAATTTCCTGAAGAGGCTCAAAGAGGCTAGACATGTGGTCTTCCAGGACCGTAGCGCATGGACGCCATGTGGGTACCTCGAATGTCAGCCTCTCTCCGAAAGTGATGTTGGGAGAAGGGAGGTGAGAAGCGAAAGAAACTCCCACGAAATTGGCGCTAGGACTCACCTTGCCAAGATTGAGGCTTGAGAATTGGGATAAAAGCAAGAAATTCCCCGAAGATAGCCTCCCAGCTTTCGGTCCAAGCACGGGCGTCCACGCCCTGGACGATCTCACTGACACCGTTGATCAGGCCGAGAAGCACCTTCTCAAAGGACAGCGGCAATTCCCCCATCAGGTTGTAAACACCTCTAGCTCGGCTGAGGATGAGGATCAAACGCTTAGCTGATGAGGAGCCCGGCGGTGGCAAAAGCATGACCTTGCTTTTTTGAGGGACTGCGCTCGGTTGGGGCCCTTTTTTGCTCATTTCTCGCACGTGGCCACAACCAATCTCATCCCGCAAAACGCTTCGCAACCAGTGAGAAAGTCTTATCCAACTTGATTGACCCGGAGTCTGAGCGGGTCCCTTTTGGCCCGCTTGTTCCAAACTGGCAAGGCTGTCATCAGACGCGCCGCCAGAAAGGAAAGCTATCCTCATCAGCCTCGCTCCGAAACCAGCACCGAGCATTGCAGCAAGTTGTGATGGCATGCTGAGTCTGTCGAGACAATGAGCGAGATGCCTGAGCGATGAAAGCTCTGTGATGAGAGGAGGAAGTGACGCAAGAGCCTTCACCGCCTCAGCTCTCGATGAAGGTGCGAGGACCGGCGAATGGAGGGTGGCCAACGTGGGCAAGGAAGCCAAGGCAGAGTCAGTTTCACCTGCTTTGCCAAAACCTTTGAAGGAGAGCTTAAGTTTCTTGGCCGGTCTGCCTTGATCTTCGTCCGGCTGATGGCTCAAAAAGCCCGTTCCAGCGTGCACCTTGAGGGTCGTAGCCAGCCACTCTCCGTCTGGATACTTGAGACCTGCAATGGCTCCAGATCCGAGCCCAGAGCCAATTCCAGAAACGGACCCACTGATCAGCTCGGGGAAAAGCAGGTCTGGGTAAAAATTGGCGTAGACCGAGAGGAGCGCAGAAAGGCCTGCCTCGCCAGAGGCGGTGGCGCGTAAAGACATGAGCTTGGAAATCCGGTAGTGCTTGACGTGCTTTCTTCGGGAGAGCTTGCAGAGCAAGTGGCAAAGATTGGGCCTCAAGGTCTGGTACTCGAGGAAGTGAAAGAGAACTCCGTAGCATTTTTCAAGTGTCCTCCTGGCGGCACCAGAGAGGAAGGTGGAAGGAAGGGTTTCAGTCGCACTGCTCGCCTCCATCTCGAGGCTTGTCGGTGGAATCTCTGTAGTGCCATGTGGAGGGGCATCCGTCTCTGCTTGAGGAAAGAGCCTTGGAGCAAGGCTGAGAGGAAGAGGAGGCACATCGTAGAGCAGCAGCAGCATTTTGAGGGCTGCCGCCTGGACTTTGACATCCACTTTGATCCTTCCGCGTCGGTCGTCCTCATCCAGAACTTCGATGGAAATGACCCCAGCGCTCTCGGAAGCGATGCTACCAGGAGCTGGGCCTAAGCTAACCAGCACGGCCAGGATCGCCTCCTTGCCCAATTTGACGCCTCTGCGAGGTATGATGCACTTGAGCAAAGCGATCGATGTCGATGGCTTGGGAAGCCTTGGCTTGGCTCCCACGCGGTATTTCCCAGTCCTCGAGCCAGTCAAAGCTAAATTGATGACTTGGATGGACTGCTTGGCTGTCAGTCCATATTGGGAGGAGAGTCTCTGCAGGGTTGCAAGCGAGTCCTTAAGAAAGGCCCTGGGGCCTTCAGCCGAGAGCGAGGACACACTGTCCGAGAGGCTTCTGATCGCCCTCTGCAACTCGCTGTCCTGCTGGGAGATGGATGGTTGAGAGAAGAGGGCGGAGTCTAGGGCGGCAGTGGGCATGGTGCTACAAGCGCCGCGCGCTCGACAGTTTGGTAAGTGATAGCCTTTGCTTCTGCGTTCCTGCAAGTTCCTTCGTGGCTGGTGAAGGAACCTTGCAAGCGAGAGGAAGAACTATGAGAGGATAATGTTGGTCATGAAAGTCAAGGAAACGTTCAACCACGGGTGTGAGCCCTAGGGCTATGCTACCCAGATTCTCAGTGGTGACGACCTTGATCAAGGGGTAAGAGTCTGAGAAAGGTGGGCGGGGAAGTTGGTGTCGATGAGGGGGTTAACCTGGTTTCGGGTCAGGGGTGAATAAATGTATGGTTTTCTCAAGTAGCAGGCGGAGCGAGGGTGTTGTTCCTACTGCTACGATCTCACGCGCCGCGCCTCTTCGCACGCGTCGCATTCGAGTGGAGAGCACTGTAGCAAATTTGTTGCCTTGAAGGCCACCACCCATCATCCATCGACCATAGTCAAGGAATCCATCGTCAAAGCAACCAGAGAGGTTCGCAATCCGCGAATCTCTTTCATCGGAACCGAAGGCATCAGGAGGTGTTAGCGGATGCGACGACTTCCCCCATTTCCGTCGCTCCAGATTTCTACGGTACCTAGATCGCTCACCTTGGTCGCAGCATTTTGACGGCTTTTCCTACTTCGAGATATCGAAGATTGTTGTAGCTTCTAACTTTTCTAGGCATCGATCAGAATATCAGCTTCCATTTCATTCCCCTCGTCCCTCTTCTTGCCGTGCTTCGACAAAATGATCTCGCAAAGAGTGAGCCTCATCTAACCAGTCAAGCCAGAGAAGCTCATGGTCCTGACATTTCGTCCGCATCTTCAGAGGGGGTGATAACGACAAGAAATTTATCGCTAAGTGGAACCACAGGGAGCAGTATTGCCATTTTGACACGCAAGATCCACAGGGTTCAGACGAAAGCACACTTCATCCATACGATTCGTGACAGGAGAGGAAGGGAAGGGGAAGGGGAAGGAGATGGAGTAGGGGAAAAAAGAGGGGGCCAAAAGGAAGGGGAGGGGGGCTTAGTTGGCTGGTTGTTGAAGACAAGGGGGAAGAGGTGAATGAAGAAATGACGCCAAACTGTGACGAGGTCTGGGAAGGTATGGTTAATGGGAAAAGGCATTGGAAGCGTTTTAAGAACGACATGTGCAAGGGACGAGAGTCAATCTTGGCGAGCTGTGAGATCGTGACGTTGCAAGTCATGGTTGTAGGAAGGTCGTGTCAGGAGAAGTAGGATCGTTCCAGAGATCAAAGAATGAACTTTCCCTGCTGAAGTTGCTTTCGGCAACACGGATGGGCGAACGCGAGTTCCAGAAGGTGACCAAAAGCTTTGAGGGTCGGTTGCCAATCAAAGCGATCCTCTTTCAGCTAAGGCAAAAGAACATCCGACCCTGGATTATCAGCCTAGAGAAAGCCCAAACAATCCTCGCTCGCCCGTAACCGAAAGATCGGGACAGAGGCGACTCTCCGAAGTCTTCCCCTCCTTTGCTACTTTTGTGGGAAATTCCAGACCGATTGCCTAGTGGGTCTCGGCAGTGCTGGTTGGAACGGCCGACTGGCTGGCCTGCTGGACAGCGCTGCGGCTGGACTGGAAAGCGGGCCTCAAAGCCTTGTTGTAAACAAGCTTGGCTCCCTGCCGATCCAAAAACGAAATGAAGGCGAAGAAAACATGGCGAGAAGAAAGAATCAGGAATGATTCAATGGATGCAAAGAGAGAAAGAGAGTGGGAGAGGGAGAGAGAGCCAGATAAGCCAAGGTTGAGGAGACAAACACTCAGAGGACGTGATCAAATCGAGAAACAGTGAAAAGCATGGCAAACAAAGAGAGATAGGAAAGAATGAAAGAAGGAAACAAGACACCCACCTGGGTTTGAGGAAGCATGAGCCAAACGATGGCAAGAGTCTTGAGGGTGTAGTACCATGGGACATAGTAAAGGATGATGTCAACGAACGACTCGATGAAGTTGAAGAAGCCGAAGACGACCCAGTAAGTGAGCCTGCTCGACGGGCGGGGAGCGGAAGGGCGGGGGGAGGTGGGAGGGGGAAAGGATAAGAGGTGAGAAATCTTGGGTGAGACTCCAACTTCGGGTCGGCCAGGTCACGCTTGGACGCACCATTGAATGTCGTCCTGTGGCTGAGGGGTCTCGAGGGCTCGGAGAGAGAAGTAGGCAGGGACGAAGAACCCAACAAAGTTGGTCAAAAATCCTGCGAAGCTGTTTGAGAGAGAGGGGGGAGAGAAAGAGAGAGCGAAGTTCAGACGATGGGCATTCAAGAGCACTTGATCAGGATTGTAGGATTCGCTTCGCGTGCTTGCTACCATCTACCGTTCTTGTTACGCAACTTACATGTTGAAGAAAATGAGCTGCAAACAGGGGACAAATGTTGATGCCCAAAGTAACCAAGATCGAATGCAGCCAGGATGGATTAGAAGAGCTGGTCAACAGGCCATCCCTCCAAAAACCACAGTGCTCGCTCGCCAAATTTGACAAGTAGCTGTCTCTACTCGGGCAAGTCTTAGAACGTAATGAGGACATGAAAAAAAAAAACCTACAAGAGTAAAGAGGCCGAAAGCGCCGATGGCAGCGTAGGCCTTTGGAACAGGGACCGTCTGCTCAAGCTTGTTGAAAATGGGATACTTGGAGAGCTGATCGAAGAAAGAAGAGGGGTAAATCGAGATCGTGGTCAGAGCAGTCCCATGTATGGATTATCAGAAAAGAAAGGAATCCGGCGCTCACCTCCTTGTCGATCTGGCAATGCAGGAGAAGTTAGGAACGAAAGTAACGAAAGTTTGAAAAGTGAAGGAAAGGAAGTAGATGGGAGGGGTGAAGGTCGAGAGAGAAAGTGAGAGACTCGTTCAGCTGAGAGTTCGTATCGAAGAAGTTCAACGAGCAACATCGTCTTCCCGAAGGCTGACGAGGAGGCGATGATTCGACCAGACTCTTTCTGTCGAAGGCCTCGTAAATGAGATAGACCTGCTAAGACGTTAATCAGACGATGTGGTTGTCGGGTACTAACCTGAGCGACAAAGTACTCTGCCTTCTGCTGGAACTGCTGAGCTTGGGCTGCCATCTTGACTAGGTCTTGTTTTCGAGGTGTGAAAATGGTCTTGGGCAAGCGAAAGGGGGTTGATGAGGATGAACTCAAACAGATAGACTTTGGTGTGACAAAAAGTTGCGGGTAGGAGTGAGGAAGTGAGAGTTGGGGAGAGGGGTCGATGCAAAATCGAGTGCTTCGAGTTGATGGTGGGTGGTGGAGAAGGGAAAGGGGTGTGTGACGTTTAGGAGATAGGCCTTGGGGAAAAGAAGATTGCGATCGAGTGGAAATGTTAGGGGGGGGAGGGGGACAAGAGGCGGCAGACAGACACACAGCCAGGTAGGCAGTCTCAGTCAAGAGATAATGACCAAACGGCGCGGGCGCGACAGGAGCCTTGGTCAGGGGGATTGGGATGGGATGGGGGCAGGTGAGCAGGTGAAAAGTCAGAGAGAGAGAGAGAGAGAGAGAGAGAGAGAGAGAGAGAGAGAGAGAGAGCGGCGTGAGATGAGCGACTCGAGAGTCGAGACTACATTCTCATCGTGGTTGTATACGCATGGGAGACTCATACATCATCAATTTGAATATCCTTGCTGCAAAAAAAAACTCATGCGCTCCAAAGCGGGCCAACCGAACACTTGGTCCTGTTCCAAGCGCTCAGACTAGACTGGGGCTCAAACTTGACTGGCAAGCCAGAACCTCTGCGAAAGCAAAGAGCTGGTCAACCATCCAACCAACATGGAAAGAAAGGGGAAAGAATGGGGGAAGGTGGGGTGGAAGAGAGAGAGAGAGAGAGAGAGGGAGAGAGAGAGAGAGAGTCGGGCAAGGGAAAGAGATGTCGGCGGCTTCGGTTCAGAGGGCCGTGAGAGCCATGCCAAGCGGGCTTCTGGGCTGTGTACGGCCCCGAGCGAAAGCGCGGAATACAGAGAAAGGTGCACGAACCAACGCCTAAAGTCAGTAATTCGTTGCGCCGCTCCTTCCGATCCAACTCGATGCACAGCTCATGCATATGAAAGAGCTTATTATTCGCCCTCTCGACAAGTTCTAACCCTGACTTTTGAAAACCTGTTGCATCTCGATTTTCAAAAGCCATACTCGTCATTCCACATACAACCAGACCTTGTGATGAATCGAAGCTTTAAGCCTATGTGTGGCTTCTATTAGAATTCTATGCTTGCGATCAGGAATCTCACTACTGTTGATACTCACAACCAGTGTTGGGCTGGCGGGCCAGCCCGCACAAAGACCCGCGGGTCAGTATGGGTCAAAAAATAAAAAAAAATCTTGGCCTGACCCAACCCGACCCACACCCTTGCGGGTCAAATTTTTTTAGTGCAACCCGCAGGTCATTGCGGGTCACCACTGGTCAAATTTTTAAATTTATAAAAGTAAATACAGAATCTAGTTCTTTTCTATATCCATCCTTACTAATCAAATCTGTGACAATTTTTCTAATTATAATTCTTTTTTAAAAATATAAATGTTTTCCTTATTTTTTATAGGTTCTTGCTATTGATTACCTAAGTTTTTGGTCTTCAACATTTTTATTTCAAGATTTTTGAATTGAATGTAAATTTTGAAGAATTTTGATTATGTATATAAATGAATTTTGTAATCAGTGAATACAATTTCTGAAATGCATTAGAAAAAAATTAGGTAAGCGGATCAGCGCAGGACCCGCGGGTTTTGATGGGTCAAGATCCAAAAACCTAAGCCGGGTCAGGTTCATTCGAAGGTCGACCCGCATGGGTCAGCTGCTGAATCTGACCCGACCCGCGGGTCACGGGTCGACCTGCGCCCAACACTGCTCACAACTGACAACCGGGAAGCCCTTTAGCGCGGATATAAAGCCTTCCAAGTTTTCCAAAAGGTCACATTCACGACGAGGATTGAGAATTCTGAGCAAGAAAGCGAGACTATGATGTATGTATGGGAATCATGAATGTGTCCCATTAAGGGGCGGGGGCCGGGGAGTGGGCACAGGGGAGTGGGACTTGACCACTAGATAGGGAAGGTCGAGGTAACGAAAAACGCAGATATCTGCGGTCCAAATAGGTCTCGATGGAAAAATAATAATTTAATAATCATAGCCTCATCATCGCTCGGTGGTGTTGCTTTGCAATATTCCCATGATGTGGTTATTTTTCGATTCCTTTGTTCCCTGGAAAGTGTGACTGCGTGATGATCATGATGATGTTGAAAGTGTCGTTCGGTTCGTGCTGGAAAGCATCGAGCGATGTGATCGCATTTCGTCTTTGATGGCCTTTAGCCTGAACAGAGCCATGTCTGTCACTGTAGCTACCTTCACTAAGACAACTTATACTTGCTCACCACGCACTTAGACTCAACAACACGGTCAGATTTCTCATGGCCTGTACAATCATGAATTGATAGAGCATATGTTCTGGTTGGAGAGGAGCAGACTACTCATATTCCTCACCTGACTTGGAGTAAGAGCTTGGACAGGTCGAAAAAATGAACATGAAATAGAAAAAAAAAAGAAAGGAAAGATCACAAGCCTGGTTGCCAACAGCTGGCACCTTGTTTCTGCCATGGCCCAACTCGAACAGACTGTGAGTTGGGCATAGTCAAGGTTGCGCATGAGGTTCGTGTTCTAGATCGATCTTATGATGACTTTGGCCTTGCGCAGAGAAATGTCAATGGGCACACGATTTCGCCACAGTCTAGAGTCCTGCGTCTATGCTCTTCTTTCTCAGTTTGGACTGATCGGTGGAAAGTTAAAAAAAATGTGAGTTCGAGAATCACGTGAACGTCTGTACACGCTGCGGTACAGTCACCTAGCAAAACCTTCGTAATAGGGGGAAAGATTTTTATAAAAAATTCACTTTTTCATTCTTGAGACTTCAGAGATGTGAGCCCGATGCTTTTCATTCTTTTCCTCATGTCACATTCCTTGCTTAAAAAAAATTCAAAGTTGTTTTATTTCAGGAAGGTATATGCAATCGCGACGAGATGGATTTTCCCGATAATCGATCGGGGAGGGAAAAGTTCGAAGAGCAAAACAATCGGATTCAAAAAAAAAAATCCAGCGAAAAAAAACAAAAAAAAAAAAACAAAAACAAAACCAAAACCAAAACCAAAAACAATGGAAAAGAAAGGGAAGGAAAGGGAAGAGAAGGGAGGAGGGGGAAAA
This sequence comes from Violaceomyces palustris, assembly GCA_003144235.1. NCBI lineage: Eukaryota > Fungi > Basidiomycota > Ustilaginomycetes > Violaceomycetales > Violaceomycetaceae > Violaceomyces > Violaceomyces palustris. The sequence continues at coordinate 11,433 of KZ820257.1, forward strand.
ATTTCACCACCACCGTCGCGCTGTACGGCGCTATCCAATATTGCCTTCACATCTCTCCTAACCACCCCTTCCTCCCTAAAAAACCCCTTCCAAAAAATCCCCTCTTTCCAAAAAAAAAAAATAAAAAAATAAAAAAACGGGATACTCGAGCGTAGGGATCTTCCATTACCAGAGTACTCACCCTCGGATACCAAAAAAAAGGAAAAAGGTGAGCCTATAGAGTCCCAAGATGCGATCTTAGGTCGATGGAATTGCTGGACGGTCAGCTCCATAAGAAGAAGACAAACATTTGGTGGTTTCTTGGATTGGCGGATGGGATGCTGGCCGACGTAGGGATTCGTGCCTTCCCCTGTGCGACTCCATCGGATATGACCACAAAGCAAATGACTTTTCAAGTGGACGAGGAGGCGAAAGCTCTCTTCATTCAAAGTTCCTGTCAGGCTCGATATCTGCGACCTGTTTTCTCTAGAACATGCCCCAAGCTTCATGGTCCACTCTTGATCCCTAGATTTCGGGAGTGGGGGTGATTTGGATGATGTACCAAGGAGTCGAAGGAGACCCTTTGCTGCGCAAAAACGAGGGCTCAATTCAACATGATGTCTTGCGATTTTTCCGAAGGTTGAAAGAGTGAATGCTCATACATCTTCTTCGACTCTCTCTTTTTGACCAAACAGACTTCTTGTCAAACTCAATTCTTACAAGGGGAAAAAAAGTAAAAAAATAAAAAAATAAAACCAAAAAAAAAATGTCTACCGCCACTTCTCCTGCTGCTGTCGCCGCCGAGGCTTCTGCCCCTGTCGCCATCACCGAGCAGCCGGCTGCCGGTATCGAGCAGGCAGCTTCTCAGGCTCAGTCTTCGTCGTCCAACTCTCAGACTCCTAACACCAGTCTGTACGTTGGCGAGCTTGATCCAGCCGTCACTGAGGCCATGTTGTTCGAGATCTTCAACATGATTGGCCCTGTTGCCAGCATCAGGGTCTGCCGAGACGCAGTCACTCGTCGCTCCCTCGGTTACGCCTACGTCAACTTCCTCAACGCTGCTGACGGAGAGCGTGCCCTGGAGCAGCTCAACTACTCGCTCATCCGCAACCGACCATGCCGTATCATGTGGTCTCAGCGTGACCCAGCTCTTCGCCGAACTGGTCAGGGCAACATTTTCATCAAGAACCTCGACGAGGCCATTGACAACAAGGCCCTTCACGACACCTTTGCCGCCTTCGGCAACATCTTGTCCTGCAAGGTTGCGTTGGGCGAGAATGGCTCCCTCGGTTACGGCTTCGTCCATTATGAGACTGCCGAGGCCGCTGACGCTGCCATCAAGCACGTCAATGGAATGCTTTTGAACGACAAGAAAGTCTTTGTTGGCCACCATGTCCCAAAGAAGGAGCGAATCGCCAAGATCGAGGAGGCGCGCTCCAGATTCACCAACGTTTACTGCAAGAATGTCGACTCAGAGGTTACGCAGGAGCAGTTCGAAGAACTTTTCTCCAAGTTCGGTAAGGTCACCTCGTGTGTCCTTTCTGTCGATGAGGATGGCAAGAGCCGTGGCTTCGGTTTCATCAACTACGAGAACCACGATGAGGCCCAGACGGCCGTAGACGAGCTGAATGAAAGCGAATTCCACGGACAGAAGCTCTTCGTTGCCCGTGCTCAGAAGAAGACTGAGCGCGAGGAGGAACTTCGAAGGTCGTACGAGGCTGCCAAGAATGAGAAGCTCTCAAAGTACCAGGGAGTCAACCTCTACCTTAAGAACATCCCTGAGTCGTTTGACGATGAGCGTCTGCGTGAGGAGTTCGCTCCGTTCGGAACCATCACCTCCTGCAAGATCATGAGGGCGCCATCTGGTGTCTCCCGTGGCTTCGGCTTCGTCTGTTACTCTGCCCCTGACGAAGCAAACAAGGCTGTCGCCGAGATGAACGGGAAAATGCTCGACAACCGACCTCTGTACGTTGCGCTTGCTCAGCGCAAGGACGTTCGTCGCCAACAGCTTGAGGCCCAGATCATGCAGCGCAACCAGCTCCGGCTCCAACAGCAAGCCGCTGCTCAAGGTATGGGATACCCAGGACCAGGGATGTACTACCCACAGCCTGGTGCGTTCCCTGGTCAGCCAGGTGGTATGGTCCCGCGCCCAAGGTACGCCCCAGCCGGTATGATGCCGCAGGGCATGCCCATTGCCCCATACGGCCAAGCTCCAGCTCAATTCCCAGCGGGCATGATGCCACAGGGCTACCGTCCCCCTCGCCCGCCGCGTGGTGCCCCAGGCGCCGCTGGGCCTGCTCCTCCTGCTGGCGCTCGTCCACCAGCTGGTGTTAACGGTGCCCCGCGTGGGGCTCAGCCAATCGGTGGTGCGCCAATGCCTCCTCGGGTGGCCGGTCCAAGTGCCCGCGGCCCAGGCAACAGGAACCAAGCTTCCCCACAACCACAGCCAGCGCTCACCGCGGCTGCCCTCGCTAACGCTGGCCCAGAGGAGCAGAAGCAGATGCTCGGTGAGGCGATTTACCCAAAGATCGCCGCTGGCCAGCCAGAATTGGCTGGCAAGCTCACCGGTATGATCTTGGAGCTCCCAGTTTCGGAGCTCCTCCACCTCCTTGAGGATCAGGAGGCCCTTCAGGGCAAGGTCGATGAGGCTCTCCAGGTTCTACGGGACTTTGAGAGCCAAGATCAGGCTAACGCTGGTGGCGAGGGCGCTACCGAGCCAGCGCCTTAGGCTTGAACGATGACTGTAGCTTTCGCCGATGTTTGACCGTCATTTCCCGAAGCTGCATGCTTCAAGTGTTGAGGGCGCGAGATAGGGGGTTGCTGTGGGGCATTTCCTTCCCTTTTCCCTTTTCCTTTCTAACCCGTAAAAAAAACATGGTTGAATTCCCCCCGTCCGTTTACCCCTACGCTTGTCCTTTTTTTTTTTTTTTTTTTTTTTTTTTTTCCTTTTTTTTTTTTTCGTCGCAAATCTGATGATTTCAAGCTTTGACTTTCACAACTGTACTTCCACCCGCCTTCCCTCCGTTTCCTCTCCTTCCTTCTTTACACTTTCGATAGGAGAGCCAAGGGAATCTCATTCTGACTCCAGGAGCGTTCCTGACCCAAGTAAAATCTTCCTTCCAAGTAGGCTGCAGTTTCTCGGATTTTGGGTGCTCATGGTGTGTGGACGGCAGTACGAATCGACGGACAAATGACGACTTGGTATCGAGAGATTGCTAGACTGGATCTTGGCCCTGCTTAGCCCCATGATCGATCGTATCTCGCCAGTTCTTGACTTTCATTTATGATTCTGACGGTAGTGAGTGCCAGCTTACCACCTTCCCGATTGATTTGGGATCGGGGCTGGGGCACTCGTCCGCCTTAGATGCCAAATCAAGATTCGATATCGTTTTATCGTATTTAAAAAGTCCTTAGAAAAGGCTTAGAGAGTCCATATTTTCAAAATCAATTTTCTTCTTACATCTTATTCTCCACCATGCAGAATCATGAATGATTTTTGGGTACTGATTATAAGTAAAGACCCCTCCCTCTGTTCTTAAGCAAGTAATAATGCCTTTTCTTGGAGGGGAAGATAAAGAGAGGGGAGAGAAGCGCACAAAAAGAAGGAGAGGAAAAAAAAAAAAAAAAAAAACTTCTTCCTGCTATGTTTCAACTCGAATCCTCATCCCCCTTCTCATCATCTTGGCTGGCGCTACTCATCAGCATAGACCATCAACATCCTCTCACATCAGACCTCCTCCTCATCACCACTTTTCCGGTCTTTGATCTCGTTCGGACATTCTGATAACCCACTATGCCGACCACTCCTTCGACTTCCAAGGTCGCTTCCAGCAGCTCATCCGCCTCAAAGCCGAGCGCAAAGTCGACTATCTTGGGAGGCGCCAGCAACGCTTCCAAGACCAAAGCCTCAAACACCCACCCGATCCTCAAGCATGAAAAGCCACTTGGGATGGAGGGATCGGATGACGAGGACCTGACCGTGGAACTGGGCGACGATGATGACGAGGTCTTTGAGGACGCCACCAATCCGCCCACCTCGTCCAACGTCAACCAAGAAGACGACGACGAGCTCATGATCTCTTCCAATCCCGCCTCAAAACCATCGTCCTCATCTTCGAGTGCCAACCCTGTCCAGTTGGATCCCTCCTTGAAACCAAACTTTGCACCCCTCTCAAAGAATTCCGCCTCGGCTCAATCCATCGCCCAACAAGACGTCACAAAAGGCCAACTGCGAAGGATACCGATACCCCCACACAGAATGACTCCGCTCAAGAACGACTGGCACAAGATCTACACACCCCTCGTCGAGATGGCCGGGTTGATGGTCAGGATGAACGTCCAAAGGAGGATGGTCGAGATCAAAGTGAGTTCAGATGATGCGAGCATCCCAATCCCCACCCGGCCCCTTTCCTCACTTTTCCCTTCTTTAGGGGCGCCGGTGCATGGCATTCTGAAACCTGGCCTTGAAAAGGAAGAGGAAGGGGAAGGAAAGAAAAGGGGACGGAAGAGAGGGATCAGGGAGCCGGAATCAAATTTCACACTATGGATCGACTGACGACTTGACCTCCCGAACCTTTGTGCACTCCGTCAGTCCTCCAAGCACACTACCGAGACGGGCATGCTTCAGAAGGGTGCTGATTTCGTCAAGGCCTTCGCTCTGGGATTCGATGCTGACGACGCCATCGCACTCCTGAGGATGGATGACCTCTTCGTCGACACTTTTGAGATCAAGGATGTCAAGACCTTGCACGGAGACCATCTCTCCAGGGCCATCGGCCGTATCGCGGGGAAGGACGGTAGAACGAGATTCGCGATCGAGAACGCCTCGAGAACCAGGGTGGTCCTGGCCGACACAAAGATTCACATCCTTGGAAGCTTCCAGAATATCAAGATCGCCAGGGACGCGTGCGTCAACCTCATCATGGGAAGCCCTCCAGGAAAGGTTTACGCCAACTTGAAGACGATTGGCGCTCGACAGAGGCAGAGGGCTTGAGCCTGGGAAGGCTTTCCAATTCTCTCCGCAAAAGG
>KZ820258.1:0-16429 GCA_003144235.1 Violaceomyces palustris
GGGGGGGGGGACAAGATGACGGAGGGACAAAAAAAAAAGAAAAAAAACCTTCTCCTCCCCTCCACGATCTCTCTCTGGAGGTTGGGTTTCAGGATCGGTTGATTAGGAAGGGGGGAGAGTGGACTAGGTCACAAAGTTTGAAACCGTGAAGACGAAGGGGAAAGACTGCATTCCAACTTGGGGCGGAGGCATAGGGAGGGAAGGGGACTCGCGGGTTTGGTCACTTTCGGATAAGGGAGAGAGGTTGTGGAGGAGGGAAAATTTTTTTTGGGGGGGGGAAGGGCGGGTCCGTGGGGGTAAAAAAAAAGGAAGGACGATCAAGACCAGAGAAGGGAAAGACAGGGATTGGGAACTACCGTTCGATCGTTTTGTTGCATGTGGTTAAACAAGAGAAGGAGGGAGAGGGAGGGAGAGAGAGATTGAGACAGAGAGTGTGGGGTTCGACCCTCGAGGTGAGGGAGAAGGGGGTTTCTAAGGACGGAACCAAAAAATCCAAGTTTCTCCGATTGACAGAGAAGAAAAAAAAGGAAGAAAGGGGACGGGGGGGTGAGGAAGAAGGAGGGATGAATAGGACGTGTTTCGGTCTTGGGTCTCTTAGTAGGAGGCAAAGGCTTGCTGGCCCGCTCACGCAGAGCAGATGTATTTTCCTGAAACGCAGCTTCTTGCGACTTCCTCGAACTTGATGCTTTCGTTGGGACCCGTGCCGCTATCGTCTATCACCGAGACTCCAAGGTCCGAGACCGTCCTCCCTACAATCTTCCACTTGACCATGACAGGTTGGGGGGTGGAAGCCGCATCGACTTGGAACCTGGCTAACAGCTTGCTGGACGATGACGGGTCCGCAGTGAGCGAGAGGGACTCGTTCAGCTTCCAGTACATGGACTTGTTCTCCGAGGACCACACGCCGGTTGGCTTGGTCATCACGTTGAGTACATTGGAAGGCTGGATCGAGACGAGGAAGGAAAGATCCGAGACGCTTGCAGGCGTGCCTGTGCCATCCTCTTTTCCAAAAGCGGTCACGATCTTGGACTCCGGATTGACCTGGTAGTTGAGCAGGAAAGAAGTCTGGTTCTCCTCGCACCTCCACTGCGCGTGCACGTTGACGGGTACGTACTGAGCTTTCCTCGATTCGGACACATGGAGCTGGTACTTCAGGATCACAGCTGTACCGCCCGATCCGGCTGATATCGTCGGCCCACCTTGGGCAGCAAGAGCGGCCACATCCAACTTGTATTCTCCGGGTCTGCCTGCCAGTTGCGAGAGGAAAGCAGGGTTCGGCGCAGCTTTCTCCAGCTGCTCGAACGCGTCCAGACGCAGGTGCAACGGCTTCGACGTGTCAATGTCTTTCACCGAGATGGACAACTCTCCCACCACCATCACTTTCGCCGGCTCTCTACTTTGGAAGATGACATTGACCCTCTCTGTAAGGGAAGCTCGCAAACCAGAGGCAGTGGTCTCGAATGGGTTGATCCCTCCGAGGTGAGATGAAGAGATTGAGGCGATGCTCCGGGTTCTATGCTCTCCCACGCCGGGCTGTCCCACGAATGCACTCTTTGAAGTGCCAAAGCCAGAAGCGGTGATCGGTGAGGATGGCAAGCTCATTCCTGGGGAGGAGGTGGCAGTATTCAGCATGCCAAATTGGCTCATCGGTCGGTCCTCGCCCAGCCCCATGCCAGGGTTGTAAGTGGTGTTCCTAACATCCCGCCTGTCTCTCCTTGTGGTGGCTCGTCGTTGTGGAGCGCCCAGCGTCATCCGCATCTTCTCCAACGCGGCCTTCTCTTTTTCTGAGTCTTCAGAGATGGGCTGGTTAGAGATGTTCATCCCAGAGACTTTTGGTGTAAGCACGCCGCTCGAACTTGCGAGGGAGGAGTCTGCAATCTCCTCCTGGTCGTCATCATCTTTCGTCAAGGAGGTGTTTCCGCCTAGTTCCCAAGGCTTACGATCTGGTGGCGGTATGGAGAAGCCCTCCGAGTCTACCTGTGGAGCCGTGGATGAGGACTGGAGTGGTGGGGCAGCTGCCAAGCGATTCGAGCTGACGTTCGATGGGGTCAAGGGTGCCATGAGGCCAGACGCGCCAGAGCCAGGAGCAGATGCGTTCGTCGAAATGCTCGCGACCGAATCTTCTCCCACAACGTCAAGCTCTGATGGCCTGATGCTGCTTGCGGCAGTTCCGGGCCGATTCACTCCAGCAGAAGACGAGCTCATGCCATTCCTCGAGGGCTCGCTAGGAAGGCTTCCATAGAGAGTGCCTGTGCTAGACGAGTCCTTTCCGGACCGACCACGGCCGATCCGGCTGAAAGCGCTCTTCAAAGTGCTCCCTCCTCCCCCAGATCGGGAAGGGGTCGATTCTCCGATCGTCCTATCACCAGAGTGTATGCTTGTCGTCGAAGTAGCGAAATCATTGTTGCTGCCATTTGTGCGTCCGATTCCAGAGTTGGACCTCTCTTCTAAGCTGCTCTGGCCCGCCAAGGAGCCTCTTCGGATGGGAGCTGCCGAAGGCCTGCCGTTCCTGGCACCTGTAGAGGCAACGCCATTCTTCAGAATGAATTCTTGCATATCAGCTTGGGCATCGAAATTGAGGCACTCTTGCAAGGTTCTCTCAGATATCTGCATGAGCCTCTGGGCGGCGTCACTCTGCGCTGTTTCAAACTTGGCCACACATTCTTTGAGTAGCTCCAAACGGGAAGAGTCGACCTTCTGATAAGCCTCAAAGGCGAAGGGAGCTTCAGCCTCCCAGAGGTCCATCGTCTGTGAGAGTGCCCTCTCCGTCTCCTGAAGTTTGGCTTGGGCCTGGGCCGCTTTCTTGGCCGATGCCCCCTCCACCTTTTTCTGGTCCTTTGCCATTTGGGTTTCGAGCGAGCTGATCTCCTTTATCGTGTTGCCGAGCGAGTCATCATGCTGTTTTCAGGTGTAACGCCAGGGAGGAGGTAGGTTCAATTGAACGTGCACTTTCACGTCTTTACGCTCACCGGCGGCATCTGAAGGAAGTCCAGAACAGGAAAGGAAGAATGACTCACCTCTCGCAGCCGCGCCCAGTCACCCTTCGAGCTGGCATCTCTGACAGCCGACTCGCACTCTTCCGAAATCCTCTTTTCCAGTTCGCCGTGGACGTTGGCAACCTCGGCAAGCTCGGTCACGAGCCTTTCATAGACTGGTAAGAATGCTGAGCCGAGAGCGGATGGATCGGAGAGGAAATTCCGTTTTGAAATCTTCTGTAGTTGCTTGAGGTAGGCTTCCTCCAGTTCTCTCCGAGCGGCAAAGTAGTCGGCCCTGCGAGCGTTGGACGGGTTGCAGGGATAGAATCGTTTCAGCATACGCTCGTCGATCGGGAAGAAGCAACAGAAGTACGGAGACATACAGTTCCTCGTTCAGTATCTTGGCCTTGCGCAGTCGGGTTTGCACGGCCTGCAAGCTGTCCCTTGGTTTTCCCGGCTGCACCAGAATCGGATAGTGGAGCGAGGTGATGGGGACGACGGGTGAGGTGAACAGATCTGGGTCAGTCGGCAGGTTCAGAAAGGCATTTATTTGCATTCAAAGTTCGTGGTTTGGTGATGGATTCAGCTCACAACAAAGGCGGACGAGTACGCCTCCTTCGGCAATGCGACCGACATTCTATCCCGAACCTCTTTTTTTTTCTTTCCAATTTCTTCTTTGCTTTTCTCGTTTCCTGTCGAGGTTTTGCTCTTTCCTTCCTTCCTTTTGTGTATGGTCTCGGGGTAAGGGTGAGTGTTTCAGGTGAAAACGGATCGCTTCCAAGTGGATGCGAAAAAGAACAGAGGGAGGAAGATGAAAGGAAGGCGCGTGGAATGGATGATCGGGGAAAGGGAATGGGTCCGGAAGGTGTGGCGGCCAGTACGATCCGTACCAGGATGATGTGAATGGTGTTGGGTTGGAGGAGGTGTGATTGGCGACGATCTTGATCCGTGTCGCACCAAGGTGGGGGGGGGGGAAAGGTCTGAGTGTGGAGAAATCGAGTGACTGTCCGCACTTGAATCCTACTTATCTTTACTCCTTCATGTACTGTATCTACTGTATGTACAGTGCGTATCCTATGTACTTTTTGTAAATACAGTGTGAAAGTAAAGTCCACAGTACTGGTATAACGTATGTTATTAGGATTACATGGTTGCCAGTTGTGAGTTGCGAGTGCACTTCACATAACAAAACATATATGAAAACATTCATGATTATGTTCCATCAGATCTCTTCAAGGGAAGTCATCCACTTTGTTCGTCACCGGTCATGTTTTTATTTTATACCCCAATCGAAGGAAAGTAAGACGGCATTGACGGAAGTCCACGGTCACGCCTTTCCGCTTTCATGGAATCACACTTGTGACTGGACTGTTGGGTCGAACCAAGCTTGGAAGCACAAAGCCGGGGGCAACTTGCTGAAGACGAATTGAGCAGGTCCTTCACCCCACAGCACCTCCGCCGCCTTCCACATTCGCGCTCGCTCACGGACCACCAAGGTAATGGTGCCTCAATCGTCGGCCAATATGAACGGTATGTAAGTTGCCAACCAAGCCTTTCCTCCGCTTTGCTACAGGTTCGTTTTTTCATCCCTTCACCCTGATTCAACTTAACCCGTACGATATGTGAAGAAGCCATCCTCTTCCGTATGGATGGGATGCTAGATCGATTCGCGTGCGCATCCCTACCGTAACTTTGACCCGTCCTTCGCTTACAAACGCTTTCTCTCCCCAAACCACCTTCCTTCCCTCACCTGAATCATCTTTTCTGATCGACGACCGCTTTCTTTCTCCCTTTCCCCCCTCGGGTTTCCCCATGCCCGGTGACGCCAGAGATGATGCCAGCCTGCATCGACCAACAACAAACAGCTTCCTCTATCCAACCCCCGAGCATACTCTCTCACAACTCGAAACTTTTGACAAGAACTCGAAATTGCGCGTTCCACCATCCTCCCCACCCCTCCCCTCTTCTTACCCGCCCTTTCCCTTCCCTACTCGATCTTGGCGATTGTTACACCCCCATCTCGGCCCTATTCTTCTTGCAGGTTGAAGGGGAGAGTGAATCACGATCCAGCTTGGCCCTACTCTGTCCAAGGAGTTTTAATGAGTTTTTAAAGAAGATTAAGTTATAATCGAGAGGGAAACCACAACTGGGGTTGTTGAGGAGAGAGGCGGGGACCCGATCAGCCCACGTTTTGTTGGACCCTTGATCGGTTCCTTCCAGGCCACCATGGAGAGATGATGAAGGAGGGAGGGAGGGAGATGGTGGTCGGACCCTTTCATGATAGGGGATTTGTCGCTTCCTGACTCGGCAGGCATCTTGGGAAGGGGCACATTCAGACACATACCCGTACAGAGTCGAAGTTCGAATGTTAAAATCATGAATGTGCATATCCATGATGAGGCAAGCGAGAGATGCCCTTCCTTTTGAAAGGGGAGATAGATGGCTTATCGTCGACCAAGTTGATTGGAGGAAGGGGTCAACGAATCCGAGATCCACCACGGCTTCGGGGGGGAAAAGACAGCCCAGACCAGGTTCTTTTCGCGTCATGCACATGCTGTAAAAACAAGTACATACAGGGAAAGGTCGGTACTCCCTCTCTTGATCTTGGTGGATTCGAGCCCCCCCTCCCCCCCACCTTCTAAAATAATGTACCTTGTGTCGAAACAGGATGGTTTGAGAGCATCTTTTCAGAGTTGCTTCCTGAGCGAGCCGTGCGTGACCTTTTGGTGAGAAACGCAAGGCGTTGCCGACACGAGCTCAGTCACAGCACGCCGCCCCGTGGTAAATTCCACGTTCTTTCTTCCCGCCCTCTCTCTTCCTTTTTTTCCCTGTCTTTATTCTGTACTCCCGTGATGAAACGTGAGCGGAGACCGTTGGCTGTGGAGGGGGGAAGGGGCTCTTCATTTTCGCCTCGTCTATCCAGCCTTCATCGTCCCTTGTGACCAACCCCTCCCTCCTCTTGAAAGAGTCTCTTTTTTTTGATTTATTCTTTCCTTCCTTTTGAATCTGCAATGTTGCAAAGAAGTCAGTTTGGTTGTTGAATGTGAATGTGAGCCTATTTGGAACCGTGTAGAAGGAGTCGAAAAGAGGTGCATACAGTACATCCTGAGAGCCGAGTGGTGGGTGGAGTTGGTTTACGCTGGGGTTGCTTTGCCGCTCCCCGCAGCTTGGAATCGGTCTTACTTTGTTGCTCTGATCGAAATTAAGAAGTGATATTCATGACATTATTCTGACTCTAGAATTGATCTGTTACATTTGCGCATCGCACATGTGTTGAGTGGGTGCGCGCGCGCCGCCAAACCAGTCATGAGTGACATCGCAAAGGACCAGCAGCAAAGGACACGCACGCAAGCCATCTCTCACATTCAAAGTCAACGGTGTGAGTGGTTACGGAACTCGAACCCCAGCTAGGCATCATCTCCTCCTTGTTCGACTTGGACCCTACGTCTCCCATCCCACTTTGAATCCGAGTTTACCCACGCGTATGACGCTGTGGGGAGGGGGAGAGTCTAGTCCAAGTGTGGATTGGTGCCCTTCCCCTTTCTTTCTCTTTCCTTTCACTCGAAGGAGAGGGGGGAGTCTCACTCACAGTAACAAGATGAATCGACCTACATAGATTGGATGTCTTTCTTTTCTCTTCTCCCTCATGTCTAATAGAATCGTGAAGTGAATCACAGTATGTATCTGTACATGAGTGTGAATGCTATTGTGAATCACATTCTGATTCAGACGTGAGGCCCTGGTGAGGAATCCTGAACCGCTTGTGGGTGTGTAGCAGTCGCTTTTAACGTGATCTGCATTCTCATCACAGGCATTTAGATTCAGACTAATCAACCCTTTTTTTTTAAAAAGCACTCATGACCCTAGGAACTTTCTCGCGCAGGTACGGGTGAGTGAGTACATTCAAAGAGCACAAGGAGGTGGGTGAATACAAGCATTTACTCGCAGGGTGCTGCCTTGCACGTCCGTGACATACACTCACACTCAGACTGACCGACCGACAGCCTCTCTCCCTCTCTCCGTCCCCTTCCTCAGTCCTCCCTCGCTGCCTCTCCCTCCTCCCCTCTCTGCCAGGTTCGAGCAAGGCTGCTGCTGCTGCTCCCTACCCTCTCTCTCTCTCTCTCTCTCTCTCTCTCTCTCTCTCTCTCTCTCTCTCCCTCTCTCCCTCCCTCTCCCCCTCTCCCTCTCCCTCTCCCCTCCGTAAACCGTCGTTTGAGCCACATCCACCCAATTCCAAATTTCAGTCCAAGTAAGCACACAAACAGGGTCAATTGTCTGTGGGTGTCTTTCGCACTTCGACTCTACCACCTCCTCCTCTCCATCATTGCCGTCCCCATCCCCAATCACCTTCCTTTCTTTCCCTTCTCCCAACCCCTCATCCGCCCACTTCCATCCCTTGCTTTCAACACCACTTCGTCTCCCCCATCCTTTCTCTTCCTTTGCAAACCCTCTCCAACTTACCCTTATCACCGTCGCGCCAGCCTCCTTTCCATCCATCTCTCTTCCCTTTTCCATCACATCCTACTCTCTTTCACCCACTTCTCCCCTTCCTACCTCTACCTTTCTCGTTTCAAAAGGGGCCCCCGTCATCCTGCGTAGCAAAGTTCATCGGAATCAAGCACGAGAAGCGCCTGCCCTTTTATCCTAAACCTGGGGATTCTTACGCTCCAACTGAGCAAGCCAAACCAAAGCTTCACCTCCTGCTAGAGATCGAAGCCGCCGATTCACAACCAACCTTCTTGAGCTCGGGTACACGTCTCTCTTTTCCCCTTTTTCGCGTGCAGGTGCAATCTTGCCTGTCCAAGAGGATTCGACTGCCTGCACCAGTCCAGGTCACCGGCTCCATCCCCGAAATACCCTTGTTACCAAACTTGCTCTCGCACCCCTCTTCATCTCTGGGATAGTTAAACATGGCAGACTTTGTCAAACTTTCCATCTTCGGTACCGTGTTCGAGGTCACCACCCGATACGTCGATCTCCAGCCCGTGGGGATGGGCGCCTTTGGCCTCGTCTGCTCTGCCAAAGACCAGCTCACCAACACCTCGGTCGCGATCAAGAAGATCATGAAACCATTCTCCACCCCGGTCCTCTCCAAGCGCACCTACAGGGAACTCAAGCTCCTGAAACACATCAGGCACGAGAATGTGAGTGTGCAAGGAATCGCCTCTGTCTGGCCCTAATCACCTCTTGCTTCCATCTCTTTCTACCTCTCTTTCCTTTTTCGTTTCTCTCCGGGCCTTCGCTTTTCTCTCTCTTTTTTTACCTGTTGCTGGGGGTTGGGCATGTCGGTCGGACACACGAATGGTTTCCAAGCTCTATGGACAATTGAATGCCGAAAAGGAGAGGCTGGAAGGGTGAAGCCATGAGTCCAAGAGGCGGACAATTCTTGTTGAAGAGCGAAAGCAGGTCCGCTCTATGATTGCTTCTTACTCTTTGGCCCAGCGCGATTTTCGTCAAAGTCGGCAAGAATCTTGCATCTATGCCTGATTCGTTATTTTCTGATCGACGTTTTCCATCCCACCTCCCCCTGCGCTTCCTCTAGATCATCAGCTTGAGCGACATTTTCATCTCTCCTTTAGAGGACATGTGAGTTCTAGCGCTAATCTTCAGTTTTCTTTTGTTTTTGTGTTTTAGTGTTTTTGTTTTTGTTTTGTTTTTCTTTTTCTTTTTGGGGAGGAGACGCTGATCCTCTACCACCCGGCCTCTTCTCTTCAATCACACCTTCAGCTACTTTGTGACCGAACTCCTTGGTACCGACTTGCATCGGCTGTTGACGAGCCGTCCATTGGAGAAGCAGTTCATTCAATACTTCCTGTACCAAATCCTAAGGGGCCTCAAATACGTTCATTCCGCTGGTGTCGTTCATCGTGATCTCGTGAGTTTCCTTGGGTTCCAGCTGATTGGGTTCTTTTCTTTTTGTTCTCTTCCCGTCTTGCGTGAGAAGAGGATCGAGACGCGCCCGGCATTTCGTGGCCCCCGTCTTCTGCGGCGGACGATGATGCATCGATCCGACTTGCGACAAAAGTGCTCATGCTTCTCATCCTTGGGGGAAATCGGTCCTCGCAGAAACCAAGTAACATTCTGGTCAACGAGAACTGCGACCTGAAGATTTGCGACTTTGGCCTGGCCAGGATTCAGGACCCTCAAATGACTGGTTACGTATCCACGCGATATTACCGAGCTCCCGAGATCATGCTTACCTGGCAAAAGTACGACGTCGCTGGTAAGTTGATATTTATCCCTGAATCTGCCCTTTGGCTCGGGGGAAAAAGTGTAGGATCGCCTTTCATTCCCGAGCTAGCTTGCAAAGATCAAGCGAGATGGCTGATTAGAGCTCCTGGGATGGCAAGGAGATGGGAAGAGCCGAACCAACCTGACCAGCGGGGGGCGACTCGCAATCCTTGTGTTCCAAAGAACTGACGTGAAACGAAACGGAATTCGTGTTTCCCTTCCATCCATTTAAGTCGATGTCTGGAGTGCCGGCTGCATCTTCGCTGAGATGCTCGAGGGCAAGCCACTTTTCCCAGGAAAGGATCGTGAGTTGTAGATCGGTATCTGCATCCCATTAGCATGGAACGTTTTGATCTGAAACCTCTCGGCTGCGTCCGCTGTCGCCTTTGACCTGATCCCTTTAGACGTCAACCAGTTCTCCATCATCACCGAGCTTCTTGGAACTCCACCGGATGAGGTCATCAAGACCATCTGCTCGGAGAACACTCTGAGATTCGTTCAATCCTTGCCAAAGAGGGAGAGGGTTCCCTTTTCTCAGAAGTTCAGAAACGCCGACCCGATGGCGTTGGATCTCTTGGAAAAGATGCTTGTATTTGATCCAAGAACACGTATCTCGGCCGGCGAGGCTCTCTCCCACCCGTATCTCGCCCCGTACCATGACCCAACCGATGAGCCAGAGGCTGAGGAAGCCTTTGACTGGAGCTTTAACGACGCCGACCTACCAGTCGACACCTGGAAGGTCATGATGTACTCAGAGATTCTCGATTTCCACAACATAGACAACTCGTCGGGCCAGGACGAAGGTCCTGCCCCTCCAGTGGTGCGTACCGATGTTGGCGTCCAGGCATAGGCTTGGAGGACGTGCAAGAGTATCTTTCCCGGTGCTCCTTCCTCCTGTGCTTGTCTTGGCTGGACTGCAAGACCTATCTACCCCCGCCTTCCTCCCCGGGAGGATCCAAAGCCGGCCACTCTTTTTTCGGACCGGGTCATATCATCCGCCTTCTCGCTCACCCTTCTGACTCGTTCACGGAAGAGGGAGGAAAGCAAGAGACAAAACAGTGAAGAGACCACATTCTTGTTCTGACCACCGTATCTCTCTCTGGATTCTTTCTCCCCTCACACCTTTTCTCATCGACTTTCATTTTCCAGGCCAACTGATTCCTCGCCGGTAGCTCCAAGTTGACCAACCACGAGACTTGTTTGCACAATCCAGGAATTCCATTAAAGAAAGAAAGAAAAAGTTGCGGCGTGATCCCTAAGACCATGCACGCTCGGGGCTGCGCAGTTCGCACAGTAGACCACCATTCCTTTTCCCCTTTTCCCCAATGTATTCTCTCTTGTCTCTCTCATAGCCTTATGCTAGTCTACCATGCTCCCAGCCCCTCCCCCCTCTCGTCCCCTCCATTTTTATTTTCATTTCTATTTTTGATCACATCGCCCTCAAATCATCACCCACTGCCCAAATGAGCTCCTCACGTCCCCCTGGATCGATCATTTTACCCTAAGGCACCTCTAGGCTCGCCCCTTGCCCCCCTCCCCTCTACTTCTTGCACTCCTCGTTTTCCCCGGATCCCCTCATTTGCACTGTTTGTATGGCGCGAATAATCGCAAGGCATGCACCTGGGCGGTCAAAAAGAAAAAAAAAGAAAGAAAAAAAAAACTTGTCGAGCCAAGAATGTGACGACGAGAATTTGGTGGTAGCCAGTTGATGTTGCAGAGCTCTTGTTTTGGGGGTGCCGGCGTTGCATGTGGCGGTGCCAAGAGTGGGAGTGGAAGGTTGGGCTTTCATTTTTTTTTTTTTCGGATCACGGGCCTTGTGTTGTGTTGGTTGCTGTCGAAAAAAAAAAGAGGAGAAAAGAGCACACGAACTCCAATGGTCTCCCTCACCTTCCCCTCCACCCGCACACCTTCTCCTCCAGGTCTTCTCCACCTTGCTTG
Source organism: Violaceomyces palustris (assembly GCA_003144235.1). NCBI lineage: Eukaryota > Fungi > Basidiomycota > Ustilaginomycetes > Violaceomycetales > Violaceomycetaceae > Violaceomyces > Violaceomyces palustris. Next base: position 11,145 of record KZ820258.1, read on the forward strand.
CCACCTTCAGACCCCCAGCACACCCACCATAGTCTGGATCCAAGGCTTACGAAAGGTACGACCACTTCCCTTGTACTCATTTTTACATGCGGACGAAGTAGGCGAAAGGGATTCCGATTCAGTTGCAGATCCTTCAGAGATACCCTTGGTCCTAGGCTGCAAGCACCCCACCCGGCGCGATGTTAGGTCGCCCTGGTTGCGGTTGTCACGATCGAAGTGGATCGAACCCGACTCGGAACTTTCACCTGAGGCTGTCGGATCAGAACTCTTCCAAGCTCACCTCCGTCACTCCAGTACAGAAGAGATTTCGGAGCGGAAGGCGGATCAGGTGGTCGGCGTCCAAACCGGCGCCTTCAGGCCTTCTTCTCCTCCTCCTCATCACGATCCTGTGTCTCCTGAGCTTCTCAGTGGTCAGAGCTCAAGACACTGCTCAAGAAGAGGTGGTCGATGCTTTGAGCTCGGCAACGGAATCCACGTCAAGTGGCTCGATCGTACCGACGACCACCTCGACTTCTGAGGTGGCTGATGCCACTTCCACTACGGCGGTGCTTCAGGATTCCGTTGTGACCAGGGTAAACTTGGACGCCACATCCAACGTTGGAGCCTTCTTCCGGATGGAGGCCAACACTTCCGATCCCATTTACGTCTCCATGTCCATCTGCACCGGACCAGAGATCCCGGCTTACAACTCGAGCAACGCCACCCTGGTCAAGCAGCTCGGACTCTCTGCCACTCAGGTGAGGAGGAGCACCCTCTTGGGACTCTATGTCTCTGACCAACCCGAGGTTCCAGAACCTGGTGCCGACTCGGGCTTGAAGAGCAACAGGTTCTCTTTCGCACAGGGTGGTTGGGCCTCGGTGGAACTGGAAAAGGGTTCGGACCAGGGGATTTGGATCGGCGTCTGGCCTCCCGTCGACACCAGGAACGTGACGGGAACTTTCGAGTTGAGGATCGTCGCGTCGACAAAAGGTGAGTGGTGGGGGGGGGAGGGGGGGCGGGCGGTAGTTGAAGAGATGGGGGTTACCGACTGAACCTTTTTTTTTTTTTTTTTTTTTTGCCAACGACACCCCCTTGGTGCGAATCGGTAACAGCGCGGATGGAATCGGTGGACTCGACCATCTTCCCAACCTTGGACGACACGGACTCGACGAGAGCGCTGGTCACCCTATACAACCACACCGCGCCTTCGGCTCAGAATCTGACGTTGATCGTGCTTCCCACGTTTGGAGAGTTCTCCCTCCCTTCGGCGGCTTACTTCAACTCTTCCTTCTGCGCGATCCTGGATGCTTGGGAAGGGTTGAGGGGAGGGAGCAACTCGATCAAAGTCAACTCGACCGTCTCCAACACCACCAGCGAGACCATCCAGAGCGCGGGGGGTGGAACGAACCTGACCGAACTGGACCCTCTCCTGAACAGGGTTCGATTCGAGATAGGAAACCTCCAGAGGGGGACCAACTACACCGCCTGGATGGTCCTGGGAACCAACGTTTCCGACACGATCACCAGCGTCCTCTTCCCGGCGATCAAGTTCAAGACGAAATCTTCGGAGAACTGCAGGTTGGTCCACGACATCGACTTCTGCCCCCAGGTTGCCTACTCGATCCCCGTCAACCCCTCGATCTCGACGGAGAGGGCGCTATCCGTCATCCAGGAGACGATCAACCCCAGCTTTTCCAACTTCAGCGAGATGATCGACACCTTCCCATGCGGCGACGCTTACTTTGGCATGTACTCCTACGTTCAGACCTGCCAAGCTTGCAAGGAGTCCTACCGCAACTGGCTCTGCGCCGTCACGATGCCAAGGTGCACGGATCCGGTCGAATCCGACGATCAGAGCAGAGCTTCCCAGAATGGCTCCGAGCTCACCGGAGCCCCGTCCGGTCCCAACACGAAACTCCTACCCTACATCGTCAACCGATCCAACAACACCTCGAGGCAACCCTACATCGATCAAGACCTCCAAGCGGGGACCTACGGAGAACTCCTCCCTTGCATCTACAACTGCTACTTTGTCTCGAGGACCTGCCCACCCACCATCCAATGGGCCTGTCCCGAGTGGGACGTCACAGCCCAGAGGGATTACGGGACCTTTGCCGACTCCGGAAACCACGGTCTTGGAGCCGGAGAGAACGGAGGACCAGGGTACGACCTCCAAAGGTGGGGTGGTCCCACCAGGTACATTGCGACCGACAACTTTGGAAACACCTACTGCAACGCCTTGGGAGTCGATCAACTCGTGAGGCAACTCAACTCCTCCCCCCCTCTCCCGATCCGAACCCCTCCTCTCCATCTCCTCCTCACCTTGATCACCGTCACCTGTCTCCTTCTTTGATTCCCCATCCCACTCTCCCCTCCCCGGCCTGCCTTTGATTCCCTTTTCGATCGAATCCTCCATTTTCTTTCTTTTTCCAAGGCACCAAACCATATAGACCCTCCCCTCTACCCGCTCCGATCAGAACATTACCTAAACCCCCACCCCCTCCCCTCTTATACCACTTCGTCACCAAGTCTCTCCCTCTCCCTTCTTCATGCCTCTGCCCAATCAGATCTAAACCACAGCATTGATCTCCCTTTCCAAAGAGTTGGAAGCGTACGGGGTGTCTTTCTTTTTTTTTTTTTTCTGTTTCTTTTGGGTGGAAAGTCAAAGGGAAACACACTGGAGGCAAGTGGGGACGCGAGGAACAACTCCCCTACCTCCATCTTCTCCCCGACGCCCCGAGGGATATCGTGTGGAATTACTCTATCGTTTCCTCATACCACCAGAACTCTCCTACAGATTCGCTCAGAAAGGGGGAAAAGAGGGGAGGGGGAAGAGGAAGGATCAGGGAAGAGAGAGAGGGAGAAAGGGAGAAACAGATTTTCTTTTCTTTCATTCTCCCTTCTTAGAAATGCAAAGCTTTCGAGTAGGAGGCCATCGCCGCCTCCTTGAAGGCCTCGGAGAGCGTTGGGTGAGCGTGGCAGGTTCGCGCAATGTCCTCAGCCGAAGCGCCATACTCGAGCGCGAGGACGGCCGACGCGATCATCTCTCCGGCGTTTGGTCCGATGATGTGGCAACCCAAGATCTGTGGAGGGGAGAGAGCAGGGATGCAAAAGTAGTCAAGGGTCAGTTTAAACGTGTTGGTCGTACACTGCGCATGCGCCGGAGCAGTTCGATGGGAAGCGAGAAGGATCGAAGGCAGAGGCGAAAAGCCAATGAACACTCACCTTGTCAGTCGTCTTCTCGACGAGGAACTTGACAATGCCCTCAGCGTCGGCGTTGGTCTTCGCCCTGGAGTTGGCGAGGAATGGGAACTTTCCAATCTTGTACTCGACACCCTCGTCCTTGAGCTCCTGCTCGGTCTTGCCAACCCACGCGACCTCTGGGTGCGTGTAGACTACCGATGGGATAGCCTGGTAGTTGACGTGTCCGTGGCCGGAAGCGATGATCTCGACAGCGGCGATACCTTCCTCCTCGGCCTTGTGCGCAAGCATCGGTCCGAAGGTGGCGTCACCGATGCACTTGACATTCTTGCAGGTGGTGTTGTATTGGTCGTCGACAATGACCCTTCCTCGCTGGTCCTTCTCGACACCGATGGCCTCAAGGTTGAGTCCCTCGGTGACTGGTCGCCTTCCGATGGCGACAAGGACGACGTCAGCATCCAACTCCTTCTTCTCGCCCGACTTGGCATCCTCTACGCTGAGAACAACCTTTCCGTCCTTCTTCTCGGCACCCAAGACCTTGGTTCCAAGGTTGAACTTGAGGCCCTGCTTCTCCAGGGTCTTCTGGAAGCTCTTGCTGTGGTTTCCAGAGTGGTACGATCGGATGAGGGGAGGGTATTTTCAGGTTATGTTTGTTTGTTTCATCGAGCATTCATTCATCTCCCGAATTAGCAATTCACAGACGCTGACGAGTCCTTTTCGCAGCGCTCCCTGAAAAAAGTGCGGTTTACTCACGCAATCTCGGCGTCAATGCCGGCGCCTCCGATCGAGTTCAAGAATTCGACAACCTCGACCTTGGCACCAAGCCTGGACCAGACCGAACCCATCTCGAGGCCGATGACACCGGCACCGATGACAATCATCTTCTCGGGAACCTTCTGGAGCTCGAGGGCGCCGGTGGAGGAGACGATCTGCTTCTCGTCGATCTCGATTCCTGGGAATGGAGTGACCTCGGAGCCGGTGGCGATGATGATGTTCTTGGCCTCGACTTCTGTCTCGCCACCTTCGTTAAGAGCGACCTTGACGGTGGTTGGAGAAGAGAAGGATCCAGATCCCTTGAGGTAGTCGACCTTGTTCTTCTTGAAGAGACCCTCGATACCCTTGGTCAAACCGGAGACGGCGGAGGACTTGGCCTTGAGCATGGCTGGCAAGTTGAGCGAAATGTCCTTGACATCGATACCCCTAGACTTGAAGTCATGCTGAGCCTGGTGGTAGAGGTGCGAGTTGTTCAACATGGCCTTGGAAGGAATGCATCCGACGTTCAGGCAGGTTCCACCGAGGGTCCCCCTCTTCTCGACGCAGGCGGTCTAGGAAATGAGCGAGTTTTGGATCAAGGATACGAGCAGGGGTCAGGACGGTCTTAGAATTGGACTCGATGCGAATCCAAGTGGCCATGCTCAAAGGGGCGCGACGGGAGGGAGGAGAGGGAGGAGGGAAACACAGTGAAGAAACTCACTTTAAGGCCGAGCTGAGCGGCCTTGATGGCGGCGACGTATCCACCTGGACCACCTCCGATAATGACGACATCGTATGGGTCGGCCTTGGTGGCGAGGCCCCTAGCGCCGAGAACCTTTGGTAGGGTGGAGGCCTGGAAAGCCTGTTATATAGTGTTGGATCAAGGGTACAGCAGAGGCGTAAGGCAACGTCGACAAGGTCAGTTCTTCCCCCCTTTGCTGGGAAAAGAGAAGGGAGGTAAGGCTAGATTGGAGATTTTGGGTAGGATGGACAACAAGGCAAGGGAGGAGAGGTTTGGGGGGTCCACAGGCGTGGAGTGTCGGTGAATTTTTTTCTACTCACCCTGCGAGGGGCGGAAGACCTTGAGACGAGACCGGAGATCATCATGTGCAGGAAAGAAAGGGGTTGATGCTTTTCTTTTCTTATGGATTGTCTTCTTTTTCTTAGACAGTGGCGGTGGTGATGATGGTGAGGGTGATGGTTAGGGTGGAGGAGGAGGGGGAGAGGGAGGAGGCGATGGTGGCGGTGACGGTGGAGGGCAAGAAAATGGTGGGTTTGCGAAATGGATATTGGTGAGGGAGTGACTCTGGCTATACATAATTAGTGATGGCCAACTCGTGGGGGGGGGGGGG
>KZ820259.1:0-16426 GCA_003144235.1 Violaceomyces palustris
ACGCGTCTCCAGCTTGCGCGCAAAAGTCTAATTTTGGAAAATCTGCCCAGCCAAGAGCGCGCCTCTCCCAGCTCTTTTCTGAAAAAGCGAAGGAAAAAATCTGATGGAACCCTAACCCTAAAATTGTCAAAATCTGCAAACATACTGTTTGCTAATGTCTCAAAGTTAGATCTTTCCTCTGGATGAACGGGTAGTTTTTGCTCACCAGGTTGTACTTGCTCAACAGCCTGTTGTCAACCAAGGTTAAGGGGATCTTGCCAGTATTAGAGAAATTGTACCAGAGCTCAACATTATTACCAATGAGTTCATAGATCATCTTGGCCTCTGGCTTTCTGACCAAGTCTTCATTGTTTGCCATCTGCTTGAGCACTTGCCTGGAGAAGGGGTTGTCGCATATGGTCCTTCTATCCTCGTATTCATTCCTGACATCAACCTCAGTCAACTTGTAGTTAAAGAGCTGGGTTTGCTGTGCTTCTTCCAAATTTATAAAGGTTGAAGAGCTAGCCCATCCCTGACTGTGCAAGTTAATATAATTGTAGACTAAAGGATTCTTACTGATTCCTAACTCAGGGTTGGGAGCCCTGATATTGAAACTGGCCACTTTGGGATTCTTTGAAGTCGGATATCCATATTCATGATTGGCACAGATCCAAGCCTCTGCACAACCCACCTGCTCCTTGGTCAGATCCTTGACATTCAAGTCAGTGGGGTACTCTTCTGGATCAAGATGGTCAATAGAGAGACCCATTGACTCAGCTTTTGCTAGGGTATCACTCCACTTGAAAACTTGCCATGTTATGACTAGAGGTGTAAAAAGGGTACTTGCAACAACAATTGGGATTAGAAGCTGAATCACCAACATCTTTCTCTTTTGCTTGAGCTTAATGTAGTTTTAGCCAGGATGAGTCTTGATACTATAAATAGAAGAAGATCTAGAGATAGAACTAGAAATAGAAACAGAGTAAGAGGCAAATATCAAAATACAAACTTAGATACAAGATTAAAAGTGAAAAAAGTGATAATGTCTTACCCCAAAAGTAGTCAACTCAAACTGAAGCAGATATGTGTCTAAGAATAAATCCTTGAAAAAGATTAATAAGAATGAAAGAGAAAAATCACTTACACAGTTTAAGATAAAGATTAATTCAGAGAGATGAGAGCAAGAGGATGCAGAATTCTAAAAGATTTATTTAGAACTTGTCACTAAGCTGTATGAATTACTTGCTTGGAAAAGTAGAAAGGTTATGAATTTAGAGTATATCTTTTATAGCTTTCAGGTAATGAGAGGGGAGCTTCAGGAAAATTATCAATCTTAAACAAAAGATACAAGAATGACACAATACATGAATGAAGGGTAGAGAGAGCACAAGAAAATTTGGGAATGAAGGGAAGAATGAGATGATAAAGTTTCTAGATTTAATTAGCATCGGCCTTATTTAGTGTAACTCAGAATAGGCTTTGGACTAAAATAACCTCTGGAAACTGAATTGACCTTATTGAGTTCAAGTATATTTTAATTGTACCTGTCACACTGACAAATGTCACGCACAACTGTAATGACCCACAACCTTGACGGTGGAGTCCGATGCTGAGGTCTTCCATTCCAAACCTGGAGCTGAAAAGATGAGAGGGCAAGGGGCATCTCATGCCGAAAAGGGAGGAGAGAAACCAGCAGGCATCGAAGCCCCCCATCTCCTGCTTTTCACATGGAGCTGTCCCGCCGAGAAAGCACAAAACGAGACAAAAGTGTCCAAGGGGTTCCGAGTGAATCCCTGATCAGACAGGCAAACCCCGAACCACGGGAACTTGGTGCTGACTCGCATGTTCCCTTCGGCCACCCTTTCGATGCTTGGCACAACGGGGATCGGTGAAGCCCTTGGGAGGTGGATAAGAAAAGAGGGCAACCCACCGTCGTCACTCTCTCGTTGACCCACCGGATAATTAGCCCCGAGAGGCGGGGGCGTTTCGGGAGAGGATCACGATATGTGGGCACCCACGCCCCGTTACCAGGGGATTACGATAGGTGCGCTTTGACTTTGAAAGCCCTTCACTGACTGGGAGCAGAAGATGTCGTCTCCCACCCTCTTGGAGCAGAGCGACTCGAATCTGGAAAGCCCTCACCGACAACGTAGGAACAATGTTTCGCGAGCGCTACGCTTGCAGAGAAACTGGTTCAGACAAAGACTTTCTCTCAAAAACACAGACGAGATGGATTTGCCAGCGAACACAATTCTTGATTCAAAAGGGAAAATACGTAAAAGAGGGTGGGGGGGTGGGGGGGTTGTCAGAAAACACGACAGAGTTCAAGGAAGGAAGAGGAGGGGAAGGAAAGAAGAGGATTTACATAAATATACATTTGAAACTGCAAAGGGTGACTGCGAGAAATTCATCCAGGCTCAGCGAAATCTATTGGAAGGAAGAGGGAGGGGGGGGAGGGGGGGATCTTGAGCCAACAATCAGTTAGCCGACCTGGGGTAGACGACGTCGCGGATGAAGGAAGCGGTGACCGGAGGGCACGAGCTTGCGGAGGAGAGGAGCTCGGTCGTCCCGACCGTGTCGAGCCTGTGCATGGCGTGACCTTTCGAAACATACGACTTGCCAATCGAGACCCTGAGTCGGTCGTGAGTGGTCGTGCTCTGCCTCTCCAACTTGTCGAACCACTGGTCCGAATCGATCGAGCGGCCCTTTGCGCCGTCTGGTCGAATGAGGTGCATCTGATCCTTCAGCTCCTGGAAAGTCATTGGCTGAGGGTTGGACAGGTGGAAGTAGTCGGAGCTGGAAGGCTTCTCATTCCTCCTCGAGCTGATGGAGAGCTCGACCATGCCGTCGGTGATGTAGTCGACAGGGATCAGGTCGACCACGTTGGCTTCGTGCAAATGTGGCACCTCTCCGGTCTTGACCATGTCCTCGACCAGGGATCGGATGTAGTCAGAGTGGGGCTCTGGCACCTTGGTCCTTCGGTTGGCGATGGCGGCGGATGAGCGGAAAACCTTGATCGAGTGGTTGGCCTCCTTGGCGGCGCGGTAGAGGAGCATCTCCGCCACCCAACGGGTCTTGAAGTAGCCGTAGTCGTTAGAGCGCTCAGGAACAAAGTGCAAGGGCGCCGCGGCCGACTGGATCAGCTCACCGTCCTTGCCATCCAGACGGGTGACGGCCTTCCAGTTCTGGATGTGGAGGGTGGACCAGCTCGACATGTAGTTGATGGGAACAATGCCGTGCTCGGAGGCTTTGGCTGCCAACGCGATCAGCTCGAGCGTGCCCAAAACGTTGCTTGGTCGGAGGTTATCGTAACCCTTCAGGAGCGAGATCTCACTGCCGCAGTGGAAGATTTCACCGACTTGGTTGGCAAGCTCATCGAATCCGCCGTCCTTGAGACCCAGTCCCGGTTGGTCCAGAGTGCCCTTGACGGGTGAGAGCCGCTTGAGATCGTCTTCGGCCAGGTCAAGCTTCCACTGCTTGGCCAGGCTGACGACACTCTCCACTGAGCTTTGAGTCTTCAATCCGAGCAGGAAGACGGTCCCGAATTGGCCACTTCCAGCCTTCAGCAAGCTCTCGAGCATGTGGATACCAATGTAGGAATCGGCACCGACAAAGAGGACGTTGCGAGGTCCCGCACCTCGCTCGCTAGATTTGGCGGCGCGGAAGCGAGGACCATCTACAAGGGAGAGCTCGGCCTCGTAGTTGATCTCAGAGGCTGCTACGTTGACTGGGTCAGATGCCTTGGAGGTTGCCTCCGACCCGGCCGCTTTGGAGGAACCCAAAGCCTCGCCGAGAAGCAAGGCGGCGAGCGAGGCGGGACGGGGATCCTGGAAAATGGTGGCGATCTTGAGCTGGGTGCCAAACTTGCGCTTGATCCTGGACTGGAGGCGGACGAGCAACAGACTGTTGCCGCCAAGCTCGAAGAAGTTGGAGCGATGGGTTACAGGCGCGTTCTCGTGGAGCTTGAGCGTCGCCTTGAACATCTTCGTGATCTCTTCAGCCACGTCGTTCACCGTCGCGACAAGGCTTCGGTCAACTTTGGTCTTGGGGACGGCCGCCTCGTCTCCGTTGGATTCGCCGGACGCAGCACTAGGGAAGATCGGCTCAATCGCCATATCCTGCAGAGCCGAGCGGTAGAGCTTGCCACCGGCGGTCGAGGGAAGCTTTTCCACGAAGTGGTAGCAAGAAGGCAGCATGTAGGCGTTGAGCTTGGGCGCGATCGAGTCATTGAGAGCCCTGGCCAGCGCCTGCTTGGCTTCCTTGGTCTGTTGAGCTTCCCGAGGAACGACGAAAGCGACGAGCTGACGGGCATCGGTCAGAGAGTGGGATCCAGCACCTTTGGCTTCGGCATTGTCGATGGGGCGGGCAGCAACAGCCACTTGGCTGAGAAGGCTGGAACCGGTTTCAGACTTGCTCGACTTGAGGTTGGTCTCGATTTCTCCGAGGTCGATGCGGATACCTCGAAGCTTGATCTGAAGATCACCACTGATCCTGCCACCATAGGCCAGGTTACCTTCGTGATCGAACTTGCCTTTGTCTCCGGTGCGGCACATCCGGGTCCAGCCCCTAACCAAGTCCTGAGCAGACGCGAATGGGTTTTCTGGGAAGGTCACCTGGTTCGCATGCGGGCGATTGAGGTAGTTTCCAACCTGGGGCCCTCCGACGCAGATCTCACCCCATGTGCCGACCGGGACAGGCTTCATGGTCGAGTCGCATACGTAGTGGCGGCAGTGACGAAGGGGCTTTCCGATCGTGATGTCCTGGTCCACTTGGGCGGGGCGAGGGATGTATCCGATCGTCGTCTGAACCGTGGTCTCAGAGGGAGCCCAGGCGTTTATCACCGAAGGTGCCTTCTGGAAGTGATCGTAGACCTGGGTGACTAGCCGGGCTGGAAGCCTCTCACCGGCAAAGATACAGAGGCGGTAGTCCTTGATCTCCTTCATCTTTTCACCGGCGTTTTCCATCAGGTAAGCGTATTCGGTTGGTGTGGCGAAGGTGCAGGTGACTCCCTGCTCGACCACGAACTTTGCGAGAAGCGCCGGGTCGGTACGGGTCTCACGATCAGCAACTGCGACGGTTGCACCGGCACAGAGAGGCGCGAAGATCTGTACCATGGAGATGTCCCAGCTCGCCGTAGTCTGGTTCAAAAAGACGTCGTTGGGTCCGAGCTGAAAGGTGAGCTGAATGGACGAAAGCATCTCCCTGGTGTTGTCCTGGGTCAAAAGAACACCCTTGGGCTGATGAGAGCAAATAGAAAAAGGGGCAAAGGGAAGGCGAAGGGAATGAAAAAATGTGGAAACCTGGTGAGCATCATTCTCATTGTTGGACTTCGTCTCGGAGGTACTGCTCCTCTATCACTCACTTTGCCAGTACTACCACTAGTGTAGATCATGTAGAAAGGATCCTCCTTTTTGATCGGGCAGGAAGCGCCTTTGGACGGCTCCTGCTCCTTGATCGCGTCGAAGCTGAAGCCGAGGATCTTGGTTGGATTGTCGCGCTTGCTTTGCTGGCCCTCGATCCATGGGCCAGCGGCGGTGCTGAGGATAACATCCTCGTGAAGCAAGGTGTGAGCGTTGGAGTCCTCAAGCATCAAGGAAAGCCTATCGTGGGCAAACATCGGGTCGAGAACAACGAAGCCATTTCCACTCAGGTGGGAAGCTATCATAGCCACAATCATGCCAGCGCTGGGGGAAGAGATGATGGCAACCTTTCCGTGGTCGTTTTGGGTTTCGGTGATCTTTTTGGCAAGTCCCTGTGCCTTTCTTGCGAGTTGCCCGTAGGTCAGCCTCTTGCCATCTGAGGAAACCAGAGCGCAAGCGTCTGGTGTAGACTTTGCGTGGCTGAGGATCTGATCGGCGACGCTCCTGCCCTCAAAAGGGTCGACGTCGTCGGTCGCCAAGTTCCAGCAGTTCGTCTTTTGGTACTCGAGTTCCTTCTCGCTGCATGCAGAAATCTCCTCAATAGGCTGGCGGTGGTCCCTGCTGACATCTGAGATGAATCTGTGGGCGGCGGGGGTGAGAGAATGTGGAAGAGAATGACAGGAGTAAGTCTTCAAATCTTTGGCACAACCTGGTCGGTACAGCAATCTTGTTGCGGGCACACAACGTACACAGCAAAGTTGTCGAGGAAGCGCTGCATGGCCTCGGCGTCGCCGTAAAGGTCGGAAGAGTAGTCGAGTCTGAGCGCCAGGCCATCCGACTCCTGAACGGCCTCAAAGCTGAGGTCGACAGGCTGCGAGATGTCGTCCGAAGTAACGTCATCGATCTTGAAGTCGTGGAACTCGTTTCCTGGGTATCGCCCGTAGACCTGGTAGTTGACTAAGATCTGCGAGAGTGGGAAGTGGGCCCGGGTGGGGAGGATCTTAGCCTCGCGGAGGATGACCTCGAAAGGCGCCTCTCGGTGGCTCAAGGAGTCGATCGAAATGTTCCTGATCTTCTCAAGTACATCCTCAAAGTTGGCGCCGTCCAGGTCCATGTTGCAGCGGAGCGGGCTGAGGTTGACGAAGAGGCCGATCGCATCCGCAATGTCCGGGTGAACTCGAGTCCCATCGATCATGAGGAAAGTGAGGTCCTTCTCTCCAGTGTATCGGTAGATGAACGTGCGCAGGGAGGCCAAGAAAAAGTGGAAAGGGGTGACGCCGACTCGATCGCAGACCTTGCGCATCCTGTTCATCGAGGCCTCGGAAACGCGCGAGTAGATGACGTTCCGCTGGCTACCCTGCACAGCGGGCCTCTCCTGCACAGTGGCCATGGGAAGGAGTTTCGAGGTGGCACTGACGTCGGCCAAATTCTTCCTCCAGAAATCGAGGTGAGGCTCCATCTCGACCGAGGCCATCTGCTTGCGCTCCCAGAGAGAGAAATCGCCGAACTGGACCTTTGGCATCGGCACGCTGGACAGGTCGCCACCGGTCCTGAGGCAGTCGTAGATCGCCGAGATCTGGTCGACAAAGGACTTGGTGCTACCGGCATCGCAGACAATGTGGTGGATGACGAGGGCAAACTCCCACTTGCCTTCTCCCATCTTGGCCAGGAGCCATCGGTGGGTCTCGCCCTCTTCGATGTCGAGAGGCTTGGAGCGCATCTCCTTGATGTGCTCGTCCAGCCTGGCATAGCCGTCCTCGTACTGAGAGAGGTCGATCAGAGGGACTGTCGTGTTGCACTCCTCCATGACCTGCATCACCGAGCAGTCTTCTCCTTCAAAGAAAGCGCTTCGAAGGATCTGGTTCCTCCGCTGGAGCTCCTTGGCAGCCTTCTCGACCGTCTCTGGGTCTGGGTTCCCGCTGACGTGGTTGACGATCAAAAGGTTTAGCTTGGAAGCATCCTCGGTGAGGTTGTTCAGCGTCCAAATCCTCTCTTGGCCGAAGGACATTGGAACTTCTTCAACCAGACGCATCTGGTCAGTGGGGATAGGAGCCACTCCACCTTGCTCCTTCTTGGAAGCCTGAACCTCCGCTCCGGCACCCTCGGCGCCAGCGGCAGCGGCGCCCTTGTCAGCAGCAGAGACGGCTTGAACCATGCCTGCAGCCTTCTGGATGAGGGCAAGGATACTGCTGGCACCGAGAACGTCGAACAAGGCAACGTCGACTTCAGCCTGCTGCAAGAACCAGTTCCTGAGATCCACGGCAACGAGCGAGTCCAGACCGTAGGATGCCAGAGGACTGCCAACGTCGATCTTCGACTTCTCGACGCCAAACGTGGAGCTGAGCTTGTCCAAGAAAGACTCCTGCAACGCCTGGGTGCGCTGGGACTCATCGGTCAGCTGGCGGAGGACTTTTGAAAGCTTGACGACCGCACCCTTGCCGCTCGCGCCTGCCTCATCGTTGTTCTTGTAGAAGACCCTGAGTTTGGAGCGTCCAGCCCAGTAGACATCACTTCTGCGAAGGTTGATACCGCAGGCAGTGGAGTGGTGTTCGACACCGTCCTCGTAGACGGTAGAATCGGGCTTGGATTCGCGGACGGCGTTTTCGACCTGGAAGATGAGCTCCTCCTCGTTGACGGGGTCGAATCCGAGCCTGTCCATGATCGCACGAAGGCCTTGATCTTCGGCGACCAAGCCGACTCCGACGATCATGCCAGCATTGATAGAGGTTCCAACGAGGCCATTCGCTCTTCGGTGCTGGACGAGCGCATCGAGGTACGTGTTGGCCGCCACGTAGTTGGCCTGAGCTCGGCTTCCCATGATTGCGGCTGCAGAGGAGAAGCAGACAAACTGGTCAAGTAGGATGCCGAGCTCTATGGTGGCGTTGTGCAAGTTCTTGGCGCCAACAGCCTTGGAGAGGAGACTGTCCTGCCATTGGTCGTAGGTCATGCTCTCGAGGGGAGAGTCGCGGAGGATGGTGGCGGCGTGGAAGATACCGGCGAGCTCCGTCTTGATTCCTTGAAGGCTCCTGAGCACCTGAGCGTAGTCTGAAATGTCGGCTTTGATCACGTCGACCGTCACGTCATCCAGCCGGTTGCGAAGCCACTCCACCAAGGCCTTGGCCTCGGGCCGCGAGTCACCACTCCTGGACATGAAGCAGAGCTTTCTAGCACCTCGACGAATGAGCCAGGTGGCCAAGCTCCTCCCGAGGCCTCCGAGACCACCGACAAGAAGGTAGGTCTTGCTTGGGTCAAAGAGGTCGTCATTGCCGAAGAACAACTCGGGCAGGACGGGCACCTGATCAGTGGGGTCGTCGAGTCTGACGACAGTTGGCCAAGCCTCCTCTCCGACGCTGTGCTTGGCCATCATGATCGGAGCTTGCGACGCCGGAACCAAGGTAGGTGCGATGAGGAGTGTCTGATCGTTCTTGGTGAGAAGCTGGCAAGCCTCGGTGAAGCGCGAAGCGAGAAGTTCCCTGTCGTCCTGGTAAAGGGAGGCGAGGTCGAGACGAGATTGAAGCTTTCCTCCCTTCTTCGACACCTTGTCCGAGACCGCATTCTGATCCACGAAGGATCCCATCTCGACATGGCGACCAAAGCGTGCGAGACACTCGGCAAGCTTGCCGACATTGGAGTTGGCAGAAGGGGCGGAGAGCAGAACGTCGGCACCAGAGCCGTTGGTGGCCTCCTTGACCTTTGCGACGAAGTCCCGAGCACGAATGTCGAGAATCTGCTCCTCGCGTAGAGCGAGTCTCTCGATCAACTGCTTCCTCTGCACATCTGATTCGATCACGACAATCGGTCTAAGGCCGAGCATCTCCGCCAGTCGGATGCTGGCTGGCGAGACTCCCTCTGCGGAAAGCTGGATCAGGGCGGTCTCTCCGACAGAGACGCGGGCGATATCCTTGAAGGCGACCAGGTTAAGTGTGAGGCTTTGGATGTTGGAGCAAAATGCCGCTTTGTATTCTTGGGTTCCCGAGACCTTGTGGCAGAGGCGGCTCCAAGTCTGAACCACAGTCTGGAACGTTCCCTTGTGTGGGATAAGGGCGACAACCTCGTCACCGACCTCGAGGCCGCCGGGTGAAGCCTTCGAGACGACTCCGACGCAGCGGTCTCCCATCTTGCGCTGACCGTTGGACTCGAACGAAGCCTTGGCATCGCGACCAGAGATCTCGGTGGCGTGGACCCTGATCTGCACCTGATCGCCGCCGAGCTTCTTAGGGTCGTAGTTGAATGGCTGCCAGACCATCGAGTTCCACCTTCCTGGGGTCTGGAAGTCAAGGCAACGAGCCTCGGTTTCCATCTTCTTGAGGACCTCGTGCTTGACCTTGCGACCGTAACCGTTTGGAAGTCTAGCGTTGAGCTCATCTTCAGCGACGGCTCGAGGGACTAGGGCCACATGGTCGTGAGAGCGTTCGCTGACCTCTTCCTCCTCGACTTCCTCTGTCAGAAGGCTGATGGTTCGGTTGGCCACCTTGGCGGCATTAAAGCCGACTCCAGGAAGAGGGCAGTCGTATGCGACAAACCGGAGTCCTGGCGCCTCGGCTCGTACCGAACGCGCCATGCCGACCAAGAGAGCCTGCTCTGGGTTTGTCGCTTCCAAGGAGAAGCCGGGGCAGAGCCATACCACGTTCCTTCCGTTGATGAGGATCGACTTCTGAAAAGCGACGAACTCCTTCTTGTCCTCCTCAGTCCCAGTCTTGGTAAGGAAGGCGGTGTCGATGCCAGCCAGAGAGACGATCATGCGAGCCGAGTCGCCAAGCTCGGAAACCTGGTCCATGGTGATGCGGCGGCAGTCTCCGTTGCAGTGCTTCTCGATGAAGCCGGCGACCTCCAAAGCTGGCTTGGATGGCTTGTCAGACATGATGATGGTGATCTGCTTGGACGGCATCCTGACCGCATCTTGTTCTCTCCAGACTCCGAGTCCATCCAGCTGGAACTGCTTCTTCAGCTGGTCGAGGCCGTTCCAAGTCTTGGCGTCCTCTCCCACTGTGATCACGGTACCTCGCTCCTCTACCAAGGTGGAGACATCGGCAGGGGAGTCTCCGCTTCCTTCAAGGACAACCAGGTCGTACTTCGAGTCCGTCATCTGGTCGATGAAGGAAACTAGGCCCTGGTAAGACTCGGTGGCTGCGGCCCGGTTGCTTTCTTCCTCCCAGTGCCTTGCGGCCTCGCTACCAGCCACAGGCAAGATATCTAGGTGGCTAAAACGCCTACGGACGCCGTTGGCGCCACCGAGCCTGCTGAGGATGGCATCGAGAGATGCGACCTGGCTGATGGCAGCCAAAATGCTGCAGCTCTGCTGGTGGGCGAGCATGTCAACCATTCCGCTGAGGCCCCGGTAGTACTCGCTGAGGTTGGCAGCGCTCTCTTCGTCGAGAAGGTCGAAAGATGGAGCGTTCCTGACACGGAAGAGCAGAGTTCGGGGCACGTTGGATCTTCCTCCGACGGCCGTGCACTCGAGTCCTTCCATGCTAAGGAGAACCTTCCCAACTTCGCCGTTACCTTGGGACGCGAAGACGTCGATGCTGGCGTCGATGACGCGCGAGCTCTTGAGCTCGGTGAAGGCATGAACGATCGATTCTCGCCCGGCCAAAAGCTCTTCCACAAGATTGTCGGAGACGGTCAGCTTGCGAAGGATGGTTGGAATGAACGACTCGGTAAGCCTCTTTCCAAGCTTGACCTCCAAGGCGCTGAAGAGAATGTGGAAGACCGAGTCGAGGTAAGCCGGATGGATGTGGAGGCGGTCGAGTCCGGACTCCATGAGGTCGGGCAGCGAGCCGGCAGAGAGAAGACCTTTGGCGCCTCCAGGTCCGCACTCGATCTGCCCTTTCAAGAGACGGAAGTTTGGTCCGTACTGGAGACCCAAGTCGGTGAGCCTCTCATAGTAGGACATGCTGTTTTCGATGCGGTCCAGGGCTCCCTTCTCGTTCACAGATAGGACAGTGGGGACAATGTCCTGATTCCAGAGAGGGTCCCAGTTCTTGACCCGAAGCTTGACGCTACCGGTGCAGTGCTCAACACATCGGCCGCTGTCATAGGCGAACGAGAAGACGCTGAAGTCGTAACCGGACCCCATGATTCCGGAGGTCATCCTCATCTCAAGCATGATCTGTCGTGAAGTGAAGAACGAAAGATTTTAGTCGGCAATGGAGTCCAAAGGCATAATCAGCAACTAATCCCGTCGGGCATGCCGACGACCGTACAGCGCATGCATACGCTGGCTCAGCGAGAGATTCGACGTACCTCTGTTGGCTGGTTGTGAGATAGCTCCAGGGCGCTCTTGATGGCAATGTTTTCCAACACGAAAGATGCAGGGCTTGGCCTTCCGAGCTGGTGAACCCAGTGCTTGGACGCTCCTTCGATTGCCAAGGCAATGTAGCCGGAGCCTGGGAAAATGATTCTGTCCTGAATCTTGTGGTCCTCAAGCCATGGTAGTTCGGAGAGGCGAAGGTAGTTCCTCCATCGGGGGACAGTCTCGATCGAGGTCTCAACAGGGTGACCAAGAAGATTGTGGCGATATGGTCGTTGACGGTAGTTGCGAGTGCTGCGGTTCTCAAACCAGTAGTGGTCATGGTCCCAAGCGTAGGATGGAATCTCTGAGCTCCTCTTTCCTGGGTCAGCAAGCTCGACCGACCATCCTTCAGCTGGTAGGGAAGTGACACTGGTCGAAGCCAAGAGGTTTTCCAAGCGAGCACCTTGGGCCCAGAGGTTTCCAAGGGTTGCCAGCAGCGCTTCGTGATCCGGTGTACCTCTTGCCAAGGAGGCAGCGTAGGGCAACTCGCACTTGACGGCGGTCATGACCTGCTTGCACGGACCTTTGAGAGCCGGATGAGGTCCAATCTCGACGAGGAAGTCGAGCTGGGGCTGCTCCGTCTCATCGAGCAGGGTGCCGATGAGGGCTGGCTCGAAGCGAACAGAGCTGACCATGTTCTTGACCCAGTAAGCGGCGTCCATCTTCTTCCAGTCCGCCTTCCTGGCAGTGACGCTAGAGAACATCGATGCCGTTGGGGCCCGTGGTTGGATACCGTGCCTGGTTAGAGCGTCGAGGTAACCCGGAGCCAGTGGGAGCATGTGGTGGGAGTGGAAAGCTTGGGCGACTTGAAGCTGTCGTGCAAACACCTTGCGTCCGTCAAGAATGGTCTTGAGTTCGGCCAGGGCATCGAGATCACCAGCCAGGGTCATGCTCGTGGCACTGTTGATGCAGGCTACGGTGATTTTGCCAGCAAACTTTGGTTCGATCTCCTTGCGGGCCTCCCTCTCGGTCAGGCCTACGGCCATCATTCCACCGGGAACCTTTTCCACGCCAGCAATCGAGCTCTGGCTTCCCATGTAGTAACCGCGAAGATAAGCAACGAGGGCGGCATCCCTGAAAGACAGAATACCGGCAGCGTAGGCGGCAGCCACCTCTCCAGAACTGTGGCCGACGGTCGCGTCAGGCTCGAGACCCCAAGCTCGGAGCTGCTCCACTGTCGCCATTTGGATGGCGGTGCAGAGAGGCTGGCTGAACTGAGTCTCCTTGATTCTAGACTCGGCCGGGTCCTTGAGGAGCTCTTCCACAACAGACCACTCGGGGCGGATTTCGGGCTCAACGCTGTTCTGGAGTTCCTTGTCGAAGCGCTCGAGAACTTGGCGGAAAAGAGGGGATGAGTGGATCAACTGACGACCCATTGTCGCGTGTTGGGCACCCCTGATATGGAAAAGAGCGAGGAGCAAGGGAGAAAAATCAGCGTCACACCTCGAGTCTAGATTCAGCAAGGGTGCTGGTGCATCATCCTTCACTCACTGCCCGGTGAAGACGAATCCGACCCTGCTCTTCTTCCTCTGGATCCTCGATCCTTTCGAGGTCCAGTTGGAAAGGTTGCGGAGTCCGTCGATAGCTTGGCCCAGGTCGCTGGCGATGACAAAGCCCCGGAACTTGTGGAAGTTCCTCTTGGACGAAAGCGAGGCTGCGATATCCTTGAGTCGGATGCGCTTCTCCTCTCCATGCTTCTCCAAGTAATCCGCAATCTTCTCAGCGTTGGCTTTAGCGGATGCCTCCGAATGGCCAGAGATGACGAGTAGCTGCGGAGCTTCAATGCCGGACAGAGCCTCGGCGGAAGGCTGAGGAGCAGCTTCGATCAGGAGACCCTTGCGAGCGGCCTCCTGAGCTGGGGTCTCTTGGACGATCACGTGAGCGTTGGCACCTCCGAAGCCGAACGAGTTGATACACGCCATCCTTGGTCCGTCATCTTTGACAGCTGGCCAATCCTCGAGCTGAGTTGGAACCCGGAGCTTCCACTCGTCGAACTTGACGTTCGGGTTGGGTTCCTCAAAGTGCATGTTTGGAGCAATCTTACCGTTCTCGAGACTCTTGATCACCTTGAAGAGACCCGCTAGTCCGCTGGCGCCTTCCAAGTGGCCGATGTTGCTGAGGGTGGGGAAGAAGGGTGACCACATGACGGTGAGTGACACTGTTTCCCTGAGAAATTCAAGCTGCTTTGGCGGAAAGGGACTCTTTGACTCACGTCTTGACGGAACCAATGACGAGGGGTTCATCGCGACCTGGCCCGAAAACCCTGCCGATCGCCTCCGTCTCTCTTGGGTCACCAGCCTGGGTTCCAGTGCCGTGCGCCTCGAAGAACTGGATGGCTTGGTAAGGGAGCTTGGCTCGACGGAATGTTGAGCGGATCAGCTCCTCTTGAGCGCGCTGGTTCGGCATGGTGATACCTTGCTTGGTACCATCATGGTTGGAGCCAGTTCCGCGGATGATGGCGCGGATAGGATCGCCATCCCTCATGGCAGCGTGGGCATTCTTGAGGACAGCGACGCAAACTCCCTCACCTCGGACGTAACCGCTGCCCTTCTTGTCCCAAGCTCGGCACCTGCCGTCGGCGGACAACATGCCGAGGTCAGTCACATTGATGAAGAAGGTTGGGTCGTAGTGAAGGGCGCTGCCGATGATGATGGACATCTCGCTGTTGCCGCTGCGGATGGTCTCGGCTCCGAGGTGGAAGCCAACCATCGAGGAACTGCAGGCGGTATCGAGGGTCAAACTTGGGCCATGAAGATCGTAGAAGAAGGAAACTCGGTTGGCCTGGAGGCAGGCCGTGTTGCCGGTAGCCACGTACTGGCGGTAGTCGATCGTGTCGCGGTTGGACAGGATGCTGTAGTCGTTGGTGAAGGCGCCTGCGAAGACGGAAGTGTTAGTACCAGCTACATCTTCCAAGGTCAAGGAGGCATCCTCGAGAGCCTCGTAGACCAGCTCGAGACTCAAACGGTGCTGAGGGTCCATGGCCTCAGCCTCTTTCCTCGAGAGATTGAAAAAGGGCGCGTCGAATTGGCCGAGATCCTGGTCGAGGAAGTAGCCGTAAGTGGCGTTGGTCTACCGCGATGGAAGTGACAGGCGATCGTCGGACGGGTTGCAAAGGATTCACAAAATCTCAGTATAATGATTCTCAGGCCAACGAATCACGGACCCTTCTTCCCAAAGATCAAGCAGTTGCTTAAGAGAGACCTCAAGATGCTCACGGTGCCCTTGTTGATTCCCTTGGGATGATAGAAAGCTTCAACGTTGAATCTTTCCTTGGGCATCTTCTTCCTAAGGTCTTTCTTAGCCAAGATGTTCTCCCAGAGACCCTGCGGGGAGGTGGCGCCGGGGACTCTGCAGCTGATACCGACGACGGCAAGGGCATCGTCTGGGATGGTGGATATCTTGGGCTTAGCGCCAACCTGGGCGGAAGAAGCGGTGGTGGTGCTGCTAGACATGGTTTCTAATAAACTCTAGATGTTCGCTTGTTCGATGGGGGAATATTCTAGTTATTCTTTCTGTGAAGTGAAAATTTTCAACTGTGACCCTGGTCAAGCGAAAAATGAATTAAGCGGTTTTCTAGGTGGTAAGGGGTTGAATGTCGAGAGGGAACAAAAGAAGTGATCCTGGCTGTGATCTGCTGAACGGGATATCTAGGACTGGCTGGCTGGCTCGGAAACTGAGAAAGATTCTGGCTTTTGGAACGCTGATACGTAGGGGTAGTCCCTCTTTGAATGGTGGATGGGGTGGATGGAGAGGAGGCAGTAGGTTGGGTCGACCGCGGTGGACCTTTTAAATGGGAGGCCTGATGAACGATGGTGTGCCAAGCTTGTGTTTGGACTTTGGAAGAACCATGCTTTCTCAGGGGCCACGAGCGGTCAGATCCACTGGTGAAACTGTTGGGATTGGTGGCATATGTCAGGTACCACAGTGTTCTCGCCGGAGCCAATCAACCTTTTTTCGATTCCCTCGGTGGCCATCCCGTCGAAATGCCCGCCGCCTAGTGGAAAGCATAGGAGCGTATGGGAGGAGTCAATCATCATTTTGGAATGTTCGGATCGGAAAGCCATGTTCCTGATTCCCCTCGGGCAGGAAGAGTGGCTCGGATACACGTTGAAGACCCACCGACCCAGAGCGGACTTGCGCCCAAGATCAGTTACGGAGGGATACGACTGGAAGAAGTAACCCTAGGTCGCAGTGTCTGGATGAGCATAGCTTAAGGCATCAGGCTCAGCCATGCGTGTTTCTGAGAAGCGAGGCATGAGCAGGGGCGTGCGTGGAGGGGGGCGGGGCTCGGAAGATCCGCAGGGCCAGGCTACAGCCTTTTGAGAACGGGTATGGTTCGTGAGCTTCATGATCCAGATCTGATTTGCGCGGCCATGCATATTCACCGTATCGGTGCCGGGGTAGTGCAAGATGTGACAATCAAGGTTTGACTGAGCAGATTCCTCTTTCAACTCAAGGCTTTAGCATGGCAGGCGGGAGGCATCGACAAGACCCAACAAGAGAG
This sequence comes from Violaceomyces palustris, assembly GCA_003144235.1. Classification (NCBI taxonomy): domain Eukaryota; kingdom Fungi; phylum Basidiomycota; class Ustilaginomycetes; order Violaceomycetales; family Violaceomycetaceae; genus Violaceomyces; species Violaceomyces palustris. The sequence goes on from KZ820259.1 coordinate 16,136, forward strand.
GATCGGGGAGAAGAAAAGGAAAGAGTAGAGGTCGGATCACCTTGATTCATTGGGCTCGGACCGAGGAGGAGGGACACGAGATGAATGGCGACCTATGGACCTATGCTTTGCTCGAGTAGCGAGATCATCCCGGAGGGCCATCTCTCCGAATGCTCATTGTGCCTAGCTTGGATCAGATCTGGACGGCGTGGGTCAAGGAGATGTTGAGCATGGCAGCCAGGGCCGTCGGGCTCGGAGCCAGAACTGCATCAGAGCTGGTTTCGCGAGTCGCTTACGACGCTGCAAACCATA
>KZ820260.1:0-16419 GCA_003144235.1 Violaceomyces palustris
CCCCCCCCCCCCCCCCCTCCCTTCCCTCTTAGCCTGGTGGGGTGTCATGTGTGCGGGAGGGAAAAGGAGAGAGAGGGTGAGAATGGAGGGGGGCGAATTGGTAATCGCAACAATCAGCTCCTCGCGTGGACAGAGGCAGCGAACGGGGTGGCAATCGCTCAAAACCGATTCGCTGACGGAAGGGGATGAGGGCAAAGGAGGAGGAGGAGGGTTGTGACAGGGTGACGACAGGATCGATCAAGGTCCAAGAGTCAAGGTGAGAGTGATCTGAGTCGATGAAACGAGTAGCGAAGGGGCACGATCGCATCACTGAGTCAGTCGAGTCGTGAGTCGTGAGTCGTGAGTCGTGAGTCTTGAGTCGTGGTGACTTTTCCTCCTTCGCAGCACACGACATCACACAACTCACACTTGGATTACAGTCAGTAGTATGGACTCCATCGCTCGCTGACCCCACCTACATTCTCAAATTCCATCCTGGTGTCACGTGACACAACCCCCACCTCCACCTTGGAAGCACTTTTACCCCCTACGCGCCATCGAAACGGTTCATGCTTCTCCAACCCCGATCGACCTGGCGCAGAACGAAATCGAATCCGACCAAACCAACCCCGAGTCGCCGATCTCGCGATCACTTGCAACCGAACCCATCCTACCAGTGAATTCACTGCCTCGGACCTCCTTGCCCACGTTTCAACCCTCACGTTCACATCACTCACAGTTCCTCACCCTCGACCGCTCGAGAGCGACGACAGGGGCGCAAGATGACGACCAGCTCACCGCCGAGGCAGTACTATTACGTTCTCGACCTAGTCGACGACCAAGAGTCGATCGCAGAGTACGAGAGGTATCACCAACCTGGCAACGTACCCCCGGCCGTCATCCAGAGCATGAAGCAGGCCGGCATCCAAAACATGAAGATCTTTCGAATGGAAAACCGCATGGTCCTCACCATGACCGTCGACGACACCTTCTCCAACGAGCGCAAGCAGTCCATCGACGAGTCCTCCGAGGCCGTCCAGAAGTGGGAAGAGCTCATGTGGAAGTTTCAAAAACCTCTCGCCTTCGGCCAAGGCTACAGACCTGGGACCAAGTGGAGGGAGATGAAGGTCATCTTTGACCTCGATCAACACCTCAAACCCTGAATTCTCTCCCCTCTTCCCACCAGCTCTGCCACCCCCACCCATCTCGTCCCGCCCTGTCAAACTTTCCCCTCCCCCGCCTGGTCGTCCTTCCCACCCTCATTCCTACCTTTCGGGCAAGGGATCGACAGGACTCCCTTCCCCCGCTCATTCAGATCCCATCATGTCCTGCAAACACGCTCTCCTCCTCATGAACATATGCTGGTCTGCCTGCCCGTGGCATGATCCCGATCCCAAAAAAAAAAGCCTCCTGGGTCAAAGATGACTTTCCTCCACGTGGGGGCTCATACGATCACAGACATCATGGTCAAGTTCAGAAGCTACGCTTTCTTTGGCCGCGTTCATCCGTCGCATTCATATCGACTGTCCAAAGTCCGACACTGGACCGAGCCGGCGAGGAATCGTTCAAGACTGTTCTACTCTCTTTCCTTACCCCGGTTCCTCAAACCCCCCATCCCCTCTCACTCATCCTCCTCCTCCTCCTCCTCCTCCTCCTCCTCCACTGCATCGTCCTGGTCCACTTCCATGGGCTCGCTCGCTTTGCCCTCGACCTCGTCAGGATCGGTGACAGGCGCCGTGTTCCTTGCCCTTCGTCGTCTCCTGCCGCCTGATCCATCATCGTCGTCATCGTTCTCCTCCTCCTCCACGTCGTCACCAGCGCCTTTGGCTTCGGCCTGGAGCTCGGCCAGCTCCTCGTCACCATCTAATGATTCGCCATCTTCCTCCTCGTCATCATCCTCGTCATCTCCACCATCTCCAGAACCTTCTGAATCCGAACTCGTCTCCCTCCGACTTTTCACGTCCCCCTTCCCTCCATCCCTCCCCTCCTCAATGCCGTCTTCTTCCTCTTTCCCGTCTCTCTCTCCACCTTCTTGCAACTTCCCGTCATCTTGCCTTTGAATCTTCTCCACAGATCCAAGCTGGGTCTGACTACCGGCTGAAGAGGAGCTGAAGGCCCTATCCCTCCTTCTTCGTTCCGCTTCCTCATCCTCTTTCGCCTCGTCCCTTTCCTTGCCCTCATCTTCAGCCGCGCCATCTTCATCTTCCCTGCCGGCGGCACTGTCAGCCACGGCCTTGTCACCATCTCCTGCAAACGTCTCGGCATCTTCGCCCTCTGCATCTTGCTCCTCTTCGCCTTCGCTGCTCTCGTAAGGGTCAAGCTCCGGGAGATCGTCGACTGCTTTGCGAGCGTGAAGCCTCTTGAGTATTTCCCTTTCGGTCATCGACCTGTGAGAAAGGGCGATGCCGTGCCACTTGCCCTCGTACTCTCCTTTCCTCTCGTTTTTCTGCGCGGTACACAAGCGAGGTTTAAGGGTGAAGCCATGAATAGAGGGTCGGGGGGGGAGAAGGGTAGAGATATGCAGGGAGAGAGCAGAAATCCGTTGCGTCAGTAGGTATCGGAGAAGGTCATCCACTGCCTAGCCTATGGTCGAAAGATGCACTCACCCTTTCACGCCTCTTTCTAAGCGTGTATCTCATCGCAATCTTGTGATAGTACGCCTTGGCATTCCTCCTTGGAGTTGAAGAGGAACCAACATCGGTGCTTTGCTTGTCTTTGCCCTTCCCATTGGCTTGCACCCTGGCCCTCTTGATCCTCTCTGAAAGACTCTGGGGAGGAAGGGTAGTTTCGACGTCATCAAAAGCATTTGTGCCGTCCGGCAGCTCATCGTCATCCCCTCCAAAGAGATCGTCGTCTTCCTCCTGCTTTTGCTTCCGAGCCCCGGTGATGGGGTCAACATCTGCGTCCGGATCAGGGTCGGGAATACCATCATCTAGAACCAGAACCACGTGATTGTAAGATGAAAGTGCTTGATCCGTTGTCTCATAATCCCTCGTCCATCGGTAAGCGGTGGCGTGTTCGTTCCTGCTAGGACTGCCGTCTCCAACTTGCGTATCGTCACCTCTGCCCAAGCTTGGGTCATCCAACTCCTTGGGCACGGGGAATCTTCCGGTCCTTCTCCGCTTCCTGATCCTCTTGGCTCCATCAACGTCGGCATCAGGCGCACTGCTTGGCTTGATAGGCGCGGATATGTCGTCTGGTAGTTCTTCCCCGGAGCACAAGTAGAAAGAGACGCGATGACGGCCTCCGGCTTCGGCGACCGGCCGGAGAAGCGCTACATCGAGCCTTGGATCCTCAACAGGTCGGCCGTTGACGATCTTTCCCGGGTGATCAGTGAATCGTACAACCTGATAGTCCGTGGCCCAAGTCTCCGGATCGGGCAAGAAATCGAAAGCCTGTACGGCCTTGACACCCTTCTTGGTCGGGTGGCGCAAATGCTCAAGCGGTTTGTTGGCCTGCTCGAACGTCTGCCGGATTCTCAGGATCTGGGCGTCTCTGGACGAATCAATCGTGTCAACAGCTTTGGGCCTGGCATTGGCGTTGGATTGTTTTCTCTTCTGCTCGGCACTCAAGTACTCGGTCCTCCTGAGCCAGGTTACTTCGTCAGCTGTTAGGGTGGTCTTGGAACCTGGCCCAAGCGCCTGGCTATGACGCTGCTGAGTTGCAGCGGCGATGGAGGCCTGTAGAGCGGCAGTGGGTTGGGATGACAAGCTCGTCATAGCGGTGGCAGAACCAACTTGACCAGGCAATGCAGCAGAGAAATCCGAGAGGAGAAAGGCATCATCCTCATGCAACGAGTCTGGTTCAGGCAAGGCTTGGCCAGCTGGAAGAGAGATTTCCGAGTAGTCACCTTCCCAGAGGTCCTGGAAGCTTGCAAGATCTATGGGCATACCGGCGTGAGCATCGACAAGGACGGGGAGCGGGTGCTGCTGGGCAAGCCGGTCAGCAAAGTGGGGATCGGAGTACCTTGCTGGATCAGTTGAAATGTTTATGAGTTTTGGAGGGTAAGGCGGTAGGGGTATGGGGTTGGGGTAACGGATGCGGTCGATGAGGTCCCTCTTCCTGGAGGATGATGGCGTAAGGTTGTTTGAGGAAGAGTTGGCAATGGCCGTCGCCGCGGCGGATGAGGACGACGACATGATTTCAAGTAACCAGAACCGATCCGGATAATCAAGAGTAGGAAGATCGTAGGTAGAGAAAGGGGAGAGATGAGGGCACTGGACCTGTTGGTGGTGATCAAAGGGAAGAAGAGGGAAGATGGTTCGAGAGACGGAGGAAAAGAAGGGATTCCAATATTCGCCGAGCTGGTTCTCTTCCTTCTCTCTTTTTCGATCTCAATTCTTTTTTTATGCTTATCTTTGCTTTATCTTAGGTACAGTACGTTATGAGGTGAAGTGAGGTGAGGGAGAGTAGGTTGTGTGAAGGATGGTTGAGGCGACGGATAAGAAGAAGAGAAAAGGGTCGAGAGGAGAGAGTCAGAGGGAGTCAGAGGGAGAAGGCGGGTTGGAACCCACCACCGATCACTCGAGCTGCTCCCGCCCAACCCTCGCAAGCCAAAGGGGTTGGCTTGAGCGTTCGATCCCGATGGTTTTTGGATCCTAATGAGCCCCACGTGACTTTTTCCCCTCGACTCACTTACTCTGCCTCAGATGGCTTCTTCGGGTCGGTTGAAGAAAATGGTGCGAAAAGCCGGTTCGTCACTTTCCATTTTGTGTGGGGAAAAAGAGTGAGCCAAGATCGCCTTTGGGGGTCGTGTCCACAAGCCAGTTCTATCAAACCCAAATGCTAATCATTCATCCCACCCAAGGTCGAGTTGTGTTGGAAAGAGTTGATCATGTTTTGATGCGATGGATGCCTTTCACGTTCCCTCCCCCTCCCCCCCCCCCCCCCCCCAAAAAAAAAAAAAAGAACTTTGACAGGAGCGTAGGCAAGCTAAGTTGCTGCCATGATGTGCAGGACGGATATCATCCCCTTGGCAGGAGGGCAAGGGCGGAGGATGTGGATCGGAAATCGATTCCTCATAGTCGGCTCGGCTGGAGGGGGAGTGGAAGGGAGTTGGTTTTGGCCCGTGATGTGTGGTTTACCGAACTCAAGTTTTGCCTCATCAAGATCAGGTGGACCGCCATTGCAAAAACCTCAGCCTTCCTTTTCCCCGTCCGGAAGTTAGTCCCATGCGGTGATAGATGAATATCTTGTTATACTCCCACCTGTGTGTGCCGTGCGGACAGTCGAGTCTGTACCGTATGTATGTACAGTACTGTACGTACAGAACATCTGTGTGTCGTATATAAACACACGAATTTATGGATGCAAACGACTCCTCAGTCTTACCTTTCGCCCTCAAACTTTGCTACATCGACCCCCGAGTCCCGCCCGTCAACTAGATTCTGCTCAACCATCAAGCTACCATCGACATGCAGACATACACACCTCCACCCTCATCCCAGCCGCCAACCAACGGTCGTTTCGGGCTGCGACTGTCTGTGCCTTCTTCAACACCTCACTACCTGACTCCCCTGACGCCCGTATCTTACCTCTTGCGGGCCGCGTTGATCGCCCCGAAGAAGGATGCCTTGGTCCATCCCGAGAAAGGCGTGCGCTTTTCTTACGAGCAGTGGGCGGCTCGGTGCCTTTCTCTTACCTTTGCCATCAAGAGCACACCTGGTTGGAAGAAGGGAGATCGCGTGGCTATCATCGCACCCAACACACCGATGATCCTTGAGGCACACTTTGGAATCTTGGCGGCTGGTGGGATCGACACCCCGCTCAACATTCGAAACAACGAACGCGAGATTGCCTACGTTCTCGAGCACAGCGGTGCCCGCATCATCCTCGTCGACCATGAATTTGCGCATCTCGTCCCCAAGCAACTGGCACCGCACATCACTGTGATCCTCAGCCACGATTCGGGCGGTCGTCAGGGAGTGGATGCGGATCCGTACGAAAAGTTCTTGCAGGCAGGAAGAGAGGCCTGGGAAAGGGCTGAAAACGCGGAGGCACAGCGTTGGGGAGCCAGAGCCAAGCGTGGCTGGGAGCTCATCGATGCACCGCCGGACGAGAACGACCCCTGCTGCCTCTGCTACACGAGTGGCACGACAGGACGGCCCAAGGGCGTCTTGACGAGTCATCGCGGCTCCTACCTTGCCGCGACCGCCAACGCGTTCGAGGCACAGCTCAACAGCGACAGCGTCTATCTCTGGGTCCTGCCCGCCTTCCACGCGGCCGGTTGGACCTTCCCTTGGGCCGTCACAGCGGCCATCGGTACGCAGCACGTCCTCCGCCGCGTTGACAACGATCAGATCTGGGACGCCTTCCTCAACCATGGTGTCACGCACTACTGCGGAGCTCCGACGGTCAACATTGGGCTCGTCAATCACCCCAAGGCGAAGCGACTCCCACGTCTCGTACGGGTAGCCGTTGCGGCCAGCGCACCGACCGCAGACCTGCTCGCCAAGCTTGAGAGGCTCAACTTTGCCGTGGTCCATACGTACGGTATGACGGAAACATACGGGCCCATCACGAAACGGTACCCCGAAAGAACGTGGTCTTCGCTCTCCGTAGAGGAAAGGGCAAAGCTCATGTCGCATCAGGGCCACGGGTTCCTAGTGGTCGATGAGGTGCGGGTGGTGAAGAGCACCTCGCCAGGCACCAACTCTTCCAACGAGCGCGACCTGATTGACGTCGCGCGCGACGGGAAGGAGATTGGTGAGATCATCACACGCGGCAACCTCGCCATGCTCGAGTACTACAATGACAAGGAGGCCACACGAAAGACGGTGATCAACGGCTGGCTGCACACGGGTGACCTTGCTGTCCGACACGCCGACGGATCGATCCAGATTCAGGATCGTGCCAAGGACATCATCATCAGCGGGGGGGAGAACGTCTCCTCCTTGATGGTCGAGGATACGTTGGCGAGCCACCCGGAGGTGTTGGAATGCTGCGTTGTAGCACGGCCCGACGAAAAGTGGGGCGAGATCGGCCACGCATTTGTGGTGCTCAAGTCGGGGCGGGGCGACCAAACCCGGAGCGAGGAGTTACGGCAGTACCTTCGTGCAAGGATCAGCAAGTTTGCAGTTCCCCAAGTGTTCGAATTCGTCGATGCGCTGCCCAAGACGTCGACTGGCAAAGTGCAGAAGCACGTCCTCCGCCAACAAGTCAAGAGTGGCAGCAAAGCCAAGTTGTAGACGGTTGCCTGACCGCCCTGCGGTGTCCCTCGTCCTTTTTGCCAAATGAACCACTGCATGCACCTTATGTCTGCATGTGCATTACCATGTGTCTCGTGCTGTCGTATCCACACTCGGTGTGCCATGTCGCTAACCCACTTGGCTCATGAGGACGACCCCAAGGATGAACAGCGAACGCTGTATCTGTATCTATCGTGACATGTGCACGGCAGCCCACTCTAGCAGAACAAAAGGGATATTTGTGATTGTCATGTAACGTTTACGAACCGGTGTGATCATTCGTGAGCGTGGGCCAAAGTCTGGCCTGGCCAGGTCCTATGCGTTTCAGATCGTAGGTGGAGTCAAGAGTCACATGACTGTGAGTGTGAGCGATAAAGGGAAGTGTGAGCGTGGGTTTCACCCCTGACATGGGACAGTGAGTGGATCTGAGTGTGTTGATGCGTATAGCAGACTCGTGATCTATGAGCGAAAAAGAAAAAAGAAGCGTTCTCTACCTGGTTGGACCTTTCCCCATCCAACCTTTTAAAGGTTGCTTGGAGGTGAATCCGTTCCCAGGTGGGGAAGATGTCGTCCCTTCCATCATTCCCTGATAGGTTCCTGTCAGCAACCCCCCTCGTCCAAGCCTTGAGGGTGAATCGTGCATTCAGTTGGCTCATAAAAGCCACAGTGGCGTTGGCGCGGTGATTCAATAATGATGCCATGGGGCACACAGCTCTTCGCTACCCCATAGCTTCCCCCGGTGCTCACCTTGACCAGATACATATGGCCCATCCCCAGTCCTTTCGCCCGTAATGCATTCACAAGAGCAAGGTACAGATTTACGACTCACCATTTTATGTACGATCATGATTCATAATTGTGAAGTTACTTGCTGTACATACAGTATGTCATACAGTCACGGTGTATCCATGGTGCCTTTGTTGGTAAAGTATGTTTCTTTAGCATGTACGGGCTATGAACTCTCTATTTGACAACGATCGTTCACGATTAACCTTCCCTGTTGTTAAGTTAAGAGAGTGAATCTCTTACCCCGCCCTCTAGGTTTAATAATGATGATGTCAATCACACTTTGCTCCTTCCAAAAATGGCCGACTTTCCTTTGGGATATGATATGTGAACTAAGTATTATTAATGTTTCAAGTCTTACACCATGAGGGGTGGCGAATACATACATTCAGTAGATAAGGGGGAAGGGGTTTGACTACCAATCGTAAGGGATACCTGGCGGGAAAAGATGAATAATCGCACATATTAAAGATGGGATGAAGTTACTGAGTGTGAGTGGAAGCGAAAGGTGCAAGTCACAGTTGGGAGTTGACATGGTCAAAGGTACCGGACGGTATACAATGAATCCATCGTCGTTCATCACCATTGAGCGCACCACTCAGGGCTTGACCCAAAGCTTGCTTGGGCCACGCACGTACACGCTAACTCACCTCCTCCCAACCTTCAGTCACCGTCGTTCCACCTGCTCTCCTCACCCTTACGTGTTACTCTTCATCTGTCCAGAATCCGCATCATCGCAAATCCTGTCCCAGCCAATCGACGAATTTCCCCCCCGCCTTCGCTGTTTCGAACATCCGCAATCAAACACACCCCTCCCTCCTCCCCCCTCCCCCTCTTAAACCAGCAACAGTAAGAGCAGCTGCAGCAGCAGCCCCACAGTGGACTGTGTTGCTCGCCCGTCGGCTCCAACCTCAAACTCAAAGCGGCCGATCGCATCCCACAACCCAGCCCGAATCCGACCTCATGATCATAGACTCTCCCCATCGCCAATCTCAACAGCACATCACACCCTTCACCCTTCTTGCTGGCTGAAGTCACCTTCCTTGCCATCATCGTCATCGTCAAATGCTCAGTTCAAGTCTCAATCGAATCCCTTGGATGAATGCATGAAAGATCGTAAACACAGATCGAACGTAAGAATCAGAGGTCTACACTAAAGAAGAGGGGAAAGAGACGGAAAGAGGATTAGGGTAGACAAGAGACCATCCACAATTCTACGCTGTTTCAGACTTACTGAGCAGAGCTCTACAGACGCCTGATCAGCGAAAAGCAAGCCAGGACAGCGGCATCCATAGCACTGCAGAACTTCTGTGATTATCCTTCTGGACCGTCATCATCGCCGCAACCATAGCTATCACCTTGAACTACTTCCTTCCCTCACCTCATTATTCTACCTTGCGATCTTCTTCTATATCAGAATACCCCAGATACTGCCGTCTCCAAGGTTGTCTTTTTTTTGGTTTTTGGTTTTTGGTTTTTTTTTTTTTTTTGGTACCACGCGGTAGTCTTAAGCTTTATCTTCTTTTCCTCCTTCAGCATCCAGGGGGCATCATCATCTCTCTGTCCCCTACCCTGCTTCGCAAAACCTCACCTCACTTGCAAATCTTCAATCATGCACAGCAACAATCAGTCCACCTCCCACGCCAGGTCCTTCCTTGAGTCGATCGCGAGCGCCGCGACAAATTCAAAACTATCCCGCCAACCTCCACCTGTCAACAGCTCAAACCAATCTCTCTCCTCCTCACCTCACCTTGTCACCCCCTCTTTCCGGCCCCTTAGACCCTCATCGCTATCCTCCTCCGCCTCTACATCGGCTTCGGATGATGGAGCGGACACGGATTACCTTACACAATCGAAGTCGCTAAGCCATCTCGTCAATAGTGGCGACGAGGATGAGGGGCAACAGCAGCGGCAGAAGCAGCAGAAGCAAGAGGGTGAGGCGGGGCACAACGACGGCAATCGAACTGTCGGCGCTGCAGCTGTGCCTCAAACCATCTACCTATCCTCAAATACTGTCGATCCGAATGGCAACGTCGGCGTTCAATCGCTGCCTTTGAACCAGCCAAGATTTCAGTTTCGAACCCGAACCGAGTCTTCCGCCCTTGTACCACATGATCCAGTGGAAAAGATCCTCTCTCTTTTGCAGAATCCCGACCTCACGGAGGAGGATCAGATGGACAAGATCCGATCAACTTTTGAGGCATGGCTCAGCAGTGCCGAAGGGGGCCCCATCGTGAGTCCCAGCTGCAGATTCTTGAAGCCAAGTGGTCCACCCAGCTCGAGGTAAAGACCTTGCCATGCTCTTCTATCCAATCATCTGACCTTGTTTGATCCCTTGCTCCACAGCCTTCCTCTCGTCTAGACAGTCTGGTACTTGACCTGATGCATCGACACAGGGAGGACTCAAACCCGACTGGCGCAACATTCGCTCCGAACCTAGCCGCACAGTCACCAGCTAAGAGGCAAGCCAGCGTTCGGCCCTTCTCGTCTTCTCGTCCTTGGACGCCGACGAAGAACACGCTGAATTCTTCAAACCCTCAAAATCAGGGCCCCGCCTCCCTGTTGGACGGTTCCCCTTCGGCTCCTCATCAAGGATCCCCTTCTTTTATACCAAGTGCACTGCCATCGGCCTCCCTGGTCTCTGGAAGCCCTAGGCCACATCCTGGGACGATAGGATCTGGCTCACCGAGAGCGTCCCCTCGGCTATGGAATCGGTCAATATCCAATCTGTCCTCGAACAGTCTCCCTTCCGTCGGTGCCAATGTGGCTGGGGGAAGCATGGGATCGCCAATCTCCTCCGTGCCGCCAGGCTTGGTCTCTGAAGCCAGTCGTCCAGCCTCACCCTCTCCCTTGAGTTCGCCCCGTCTCAACGTAGCTGCCACTGAGTTCAGGCCAAGGAATATTTCGTCGAGTAGCCTGAATGCCAGCAACCTGACGCCCACAAGAACCATCCGAACCGAGCCTCCTTGGCTTGTCCGCCAGCCCAGCTCGAATTCGAGCAGTACCAACCTTGCCTTGGCGAATAAGAGTCACGCCGGAGCTGGAGAGGACGATGAGGATGAATTCTCGCCCTTTGGCAGCAGCACTCGAGACAGGAAGCCAGGCTTTGGTGGCGTTGGCGGCGGCGGCGGCGGTGAGAGCGACGTTAGTTGGTACAGTAGTAGCACGAGCGCTACGTCATCTAGTGGAGGGTGGGATCCCAGTCCTCTTTCAACTGCCCTGGGTGGTGGTTTCGGCTCTTTCCCTGGAAGCATGACTAGTACAGATGCCGAAGAGGACGACTTAGGGTATGGCCCCACTGGGTTGACTCCCTTTGATCTCCTCTATTCTATCCTCGTTAGTGGCACAACCACAGGTACCGCACAATGGAGCCCCGAGCAGGTGGAGATGGCCTTGGCATCCAATGGCTACGACGTTGAGAGGACCCTTGCTTCCATATGGGAAAACGGCGGCAAGCCGCTCAGCATTTCGAGCTCTGTCTCTGATGGCCCTGCTTCAACTGGATCTATTCCCAACTCCCCTCAGCCCATCCACGCCATCCCTACTGCAACTATAAAGGCTGGGGTCAACATTCTTTCCCGCGATACGTTCCCCGTCAACGTAACTAGAGGCAACGGGAGGCTAGTCATTGGCCATGGCCCGGAAAGCAACATTTCAGCCGGAGGGTCCGAAACTCCTCCCTACGGACCAGGTTCGATGATGACTCAGCAGCAACAAGGTGGGCTGGCTGCTGTTGGCCCTGGAGGCAGCCGGGTTTGTCGATACTTCCTGTCAGGAGAATGTAAGAGGAGCGACTGCAAATTCTCCCACGATCTCGGCAGAGCCGTTTGCAGGTACTGGCTGAAAGGCCAATGCGCCCATAATCCTTGCAACTTCTTGCATGATTATGACGCTCTAAATGCCCTTGCCTCGGGAATCGCTGGCGGTGTCAGTATTGTCGGCGGGGAAAATCCGGCGATCGATGAAGACACACACCAAGCTGCTGGAGAGCAGGAGCGAGGCGACGATTTCCCTGAGTTGGGCATTAATGCCCCTCCAACTGGTCCCAAGGCTCAACTTCAGTTTAGGAAAGGGGGTGGCTCAGCCCCTGTCGATCCTTCGAGGAACAGATGGTCAGCCGCGGTCCAAAGAAAGGCTCCAATCGCTCTTTCGATGCAGAGGGAAGAGCAAAAACTCATACCTCTGCATTCGAGGGCAACACCCTTCAGAGCTCCTCCAAGTGGACCAAGGGGCTCGAGTGCAGCCGGCGGCGGTGGGCTCAATCAAGCCGCCTCCACACCCGCGAGTCGTACATCTTCCAGGTTGGCCTTGAGAGCGCCGACTTTGCTACCCACGTTGCTGACAGGCAAGGCCTCCTCCCAGACGTACGCGAATCATCGAGGGTCCGCGCTCTCCCTGGCCGATCAAAGAAACCGACTCTTGGGTAGAGCCTCCGAGGCTTGGAAGAAAGGTGACGGCCTTTCGGCCAAAAAGTTCAGCTCGGAAGCCTGGGAATTGAATAGGAGATTCGAGGAAGAGAGCAGAACCGCAGCTCGGAAGCTCGTCATGGAAAGAATGGAAGAGATGAGGAAAAGGTTGGGTGACGCCGATTCCGGTTCTTGTCGTTTCAATCTCAGCGAGGAACCTGGTTGCAGAGGTATGAGGGGCAGAATCGTTGGCAACGGCCTTGGCCTTTGCCTGGGGGTTTCTAGGGCCGAGAAGACCGGTGGCGGCGGGGGCGTCAATTTCCCTCTAAGTCCTGAAGAGAGAACAGAGAGCCTTCTGGACCTCCACGGTCTTCACAGTGGTGAGGCTGTCGAGCTAGTAGAGGATTTTCTTCTTGGTTTGGAAAGGGAGAACGTCAGAGGCCTAGCCTATCTCGCTGTCGGGGCAGGGAAACATTCTAGCGCTGCTACAAACCAACGGAGGATCAAATTGGCTGGTCATGTCAAGACTTTTCTGGCCAGCTGGGGTTATGTGAGTAGCCGAGCTGCACTGCCACATTTTGTTCTGATGGACGAGATTGGGGAAAGATACTTCGACTGACGATAGAGCTCTTGGTTGTGCACCTCACCATCAGTTTTTGTTTCTCAAAAAAAAAAAAAAAAAAAAAAAAAACCCAACCCCGCCCACGACCACCGTTCCGGTCTTGCGAAAAGCCCTTTGCCGAGTATGAAGGCTTAATCGTATGCGATCCTTGCTGTCACTTTTGACCTATGGAAAGGAGGTATTGAGCCAAAGGAAAGGCATGAGTCTTTCAGCGACAGCGTGGACAAGCAACGGAATTTCTGGACAAGAAAAGAATAGGTAGAAGCGGACTCAAACTGGGAGATCGGTGACCAGCCATGATGGCGAGTCAGAGGGTTGAAGAGTCGTAGAGGGATGGTTTAAGTGATGGCGCATCGGTCTCGCACATTCGACGCATAAAACCACACACGTACACACGCACACGCACATATCTAAACGTAATCGAAGACGAATCAGGTCACAACCCTTGCAGCAGTTGAGGAAAGTGCAGATCGGATCCGATCTGCAAAGGAATTCAATAAACACTGTACATCCACAATCGAAAGACGCACGAAGCGAGAGCGATGCCGTTGTAGCATAGAGGACATCACTGGCCGGCGCTTCGAGGCCATCTCGTGAATACCTCATCAAGGAAGTCCACATCGCAGGAAAGACCTAGCATCTAGGCTTAGCATCCACCTTGTTCACGCGACAGTTACCGGCAAACGGAGCTGCAGACCGAGATGACGCAGTGTATGAATGATTACTGTCGAGGGAGGAAGATCTCCAGAGGTTCTGATAACAAGGCTGTATGAAAGGTTGTTCGACAGGCTAGGATCGGGTTACCTCGTGGATCCGACAGCTGAATCGTACTGGTATGGCCATCTAGCCCCTTTGTCTCTGATGAATACGAAGTCGATGCACGGTGAAGGATGTTCGAACATCTTGCATGTACAGAGTGTATGTACAGATACGGCTCGTACCTGTCAGGAGAAGGGGAAGAGACCATGAAGAAATGGCTGGTGAAACCGTTTGATAGCTCTCCCAACAAAGTCAACATGTGTAAGGAGGTTGAACCATCATTGGCTGTCTACTTTCGGCTGAGGATAGTAGGTTCGAGGGAGGATGTCAACCATATCTGGTGTCAACTCAGACAACGATTTGACTCCAAGAAGTCGCATACCACGGTGGATCTCGTCCTCCAAGATTTCCACGGCTCGAAGGACTCCCGCCTCTCCATATCCGCTTTGCGCGTACTATTGAGATTCCATTCAATCGGGCCCGGGTTGGGTCGAGAGAGCAGGAATGGGTGAGCTCGTTGTCTAGATTTCGAAGAAGGCAACGAACCTCACGCCTAGGATAACTCACAAGGAAAGGTCTCCCGAGGCCGACAGCTTTCGCACCTGCAATGTTTATCGCACACACACGGGATAATAGAGGGCTTGAATTTGTCAGCTGAAGTCAAAAGGGGGGCCTGGTCGAGCCCCATTTTTGGCATCTACTCACCCAATGCAACAGCTTTGAGGACATCTGTTCCCCTTCTGACGCCGCCGTCCACATAGATCTCGATCTTGTCGAACAGGTCGGGCCTCCTCTGTCTAAGTTCTATCAGCACGTCCATGGCTGGCGGAGCGAAGTCCAAGGAGCGGCCGCCGTGATTAGAGAGGACGACGCCGTTCACGCCGTACTTGACCGCAAGTTCCACATCCTCGACCGTCTGGACCCCCTTGAGAAAGAGCGGTAGTTTACAAGATTTCCTAAACCATTCCAAATCCTCCCAAGACTTGAGACATTGGCCAAGGCAAAGGAGAAGAAGAAGGGCGAAACAGCAGAGGGAGTGAGTAGAGGTGTGGATTTCGTGACTTATTGAAGATTCAGCCATTTGGAAAATAACAAGAATAAAAATTACACTTCAAAAACTCACCAGGTCAGGATCAATGTATCCGCTGATCGCGGCGGCAACTCCACCTCCTCCAGAGCCTGCGCCATGTCCGCCACCGGTCTGTACCTCCTCGCCTTTTGCTCTCATATCCTTCTCTCGTTTGCCCATCACTGGAGCGTCAACAGTCAGGAAGACTGCGTTGCATCCTTTTCTTTCCACTTTGGCAAGAATTTTCTCAGAAGCAGCCCTGTCTTTGTTCACATAGAGCTGGTAAATCACAGCTTTGTTTGCAGACGAGAGGGTGAGAGAAAGATTCGGGGAGGGGAAGGGGGAGACATCGTTCCGTAAATGTTTTGAAGTTTGACCCCATCTCACTTTTCGCCCTTTCTCTTCTGTGCGCTGCGGATCCAACATACCTTGACCCTCCTTGCGGGCATCTAGCATCTCGTCCAAGCTTACCGAGGCATTGGCAGAGATCTTTTTTCCACGTTTTTCGAGAACGAAAAGAGAGTAAGAAGAAAGAGAGGAAACGAAAGAAACCCAAGATCAAAAAAAATACAAAATAATGAAAAAATAAGATAAAAAGAGAAACTCACTCCCTGTATTATCCCGGTCTTGCCAGCTGCACGTGTCAGATTTAGCTCACCATCAGGGTGGCCGAGTTTTGCCATGGCCGCCGGTGAAATGTACAGAGGCAAACTGGACCTTACCGCTTCGGACCTCGACGTCTCGAGTAGAGATGTTGAAGAGTCTACCGAGCCGATCTTTCGCAGTATTCTGGGTCTGAACCAAACGCGATTGAAGGAAGCCCTGTTCTGTGACATTGCTTCAAAATGGCCGCGAGGAGTTTTGGAGAATCAGTTCCAAGTCCCATCATGAGCTCGGACAAGTGGTGGTCGAAATTACACCCATGGCACCACCCAGGAAGAATAGAATCTCACTGATTTCATCATCACCAGCCGATGAATAGTAAGCCCAAGCCTGCTCCGAAAGGATTGATTTTGCAACTCTCTGTGGAAGAAAACTTCGGTCAGTCTACAAAACTCAACTCTTTAAAGGCGGCCTCCAGGGAGTCAAGAAACTGTACCTCTGCCCTCGCTACGCACCTCGAAGTCATCAAGGCATAGGATTGTACCGAGGGGAGGAAGATTCTCCCTCGCCTCTCTACGCTTTCGCTCCCCTGCGGACTCTTCGGCAGCTTGCACGTGCTTGATGGTAGAAGGGTCGATGGCACCAATGCACGCAGAAGGATCAAGGTTATCTTGAATTGCGTTGGGAGGATGGACTGGTGCGTAGATGTTCCTGTGAGGTGACAAAGTACCCAGAGGCTGGATCAACTCTCGGCCCAAATTCAAAGATCTACAGACTGGGAAGAAGCTTGTCCTCTGAGCTGGAGTACGCACGTCACATCCTTGCCCGCATTCCTGAGGATGACTGAAGCTCCACCAGGGTGAGAATGCACGAATTCGGTGACACTGATTTGGATGGGGAGTGATTGCGATCAGAGTTCGGATTCCAACAAGAAGGAGAACACGAAGGCAGCGAGTCAGGATGGAGCTGAAAGAGGAGCGAAAGGAGTAAATCGAGTAGGGGCGGGGG
>KZ820261.1:0-16332 GCA_003144235.1 Violaceomyces palustris
GGGGGGGGGGGGGGGGGAAGATTGGGTGGAAAAGAACACTCTGTTTGCACATGAACCTCATGACTTGAATCATCGGACTCTTGACATACAGTACATGCAGCTGCAAAGGACCTCACTGCAGTCGTGGTCACTAGGAAGGACCTTCCATGAGATGACCCCGTTGGGATGGCGGGCGTGTGCAACACAGGGCAAGGGAAGGGTTGTGGGAGATCTTCCGGGTTTGCTCCACCTCTTTCTTCCCCTGTCTTTGTCCCCCGCGGGGGAGAGAGAGAGAGAGGGAGATGGGCACGTACCTGAACAAGCGTGCCGAAGCTTGTTGTGAAACCCATCCCCCCCCCCTTCATCCTCGGTCGCCGTCATTTCGATTGCTCTCGTCGAAAAGAGCCGAACAAGGAACACGCACCAGCTTTCGAGTTCATCCCACCTTGTTAAAAGGAGGGATAGGGTTTTCACCGCACTCTTCCCTTCCTTCCCCTCCTTCCACACCATCTCTCTATTCTCACCCTTCTCCTCCATCGCATCGACCACAGCCTTTCTGCGTCCCCCCCCCCTCCTCCCCCACCTAACGTATAATCACCTTTCCCTCGTAGGAGGATAGTAAGTTTTGCAAAAGCAGACCTCAGCCATGTCCAAGCCAGATGTCCTTATCTGCGGTACCATCGTACACGCCCACAAAGAGCTCGACACCATCCTAGGCTCCATCTCCAACGTGCTCGTGAGTGTTTCGAACCGTTCCACCAAATCATCCCATCCCACTCAAACCCCGCATCTCACCGCCTCTCTCTCTCTCTCTCCCTCTCCCTCTCTCTCCCCCTACTCGAAACGCACCGAATTTCCCAACAGCAACTGGATAGCCCTGACAGGGAGACGTTCTTGAAGGAGCTAGGTCCGGGAGGAAAGTACTCCAAGATCAAGGCCATCTACAGGCACAACGATTCGGCTTCCAAGATCGGACTGTTCGATGGACAGCTGATCTCGTCGCTTCCCGAGACGCTTTCGTTCATCTGCCACAACGGTGCCGGCTACGACCAGATCGACGTGGAGGCGGCCAAGCAGAGGGGGATCAAGGTCTCTCACACGCCCTCGGCCGTGGATGACGCCACGGCCGACACGGCCATGTTCCTCGTCCTCTCCACGCTGAGGCAGTACTACCGAGCCGAGGTGAACGCGAGGCAAGGCAAGTGGAAGTCGGGTCTCTCTCCCGCCCACGACCCCGAGGGGAAAGTGCTTGGGATCGTCGGGATGGGAGGGATCGGTGGAGCTCTGGCCAAGAGGGCCAAAGCCTTCGACATGAAGATCCTCTACCACAATCGAAACCCTTCGCCCAAGGCAGACGAGAGCTTCACCTACGTGGGGACACTAGAGGAACTCCTGGAGAGGTCGGACGTGGTGTCTCTCAACCTGCCTCTGAACAGTTCGACTCAGGGAAGCTTTGGAGAGGCTCAGTTCGAAAGGATGAAGACGGGTTCGATCCTGATCAACACGGCCAGGGGAGGGGTGGTGGATCAGGAGGCCCTCGTCCGAGCGCTCGAGGGAGGAAAGTTGAGTTCGGCGGGATTGGACGTCTACCCTGATGAACCCAACATCGACGCCAGGTTGATCGCCATGGATCAGTGCGTCCTCCTACCTCATATGGGGACCGAGACGATCGAGACGCAGAAGAAGATGGAGGTTCAGGTGTTCGGCTCCATCAAGGTCGCGCTCGAGACGGGGACGCCGAGCTACCTGGTCAAGGAGCACAAGTGAACAGAGCAAGGAGATGCACGACCGAGCCACCTGGTCAAGGAGCACAGTTGGACAGAGGAAGGAGATACACGAAGACGATGGGACGGTTTTTTGACGGGATCGATCCATGAATCCATCCATCCATCCATCCTTCCACAGACACGAGCCCATGTGTGTGAGTGTGTGAGTGTGTGTGCTTGTGTGCGTGAGTGCAGGTAGCTTGTCTGTATGCTCTTCTCACCTCCCCTGTTGGGGCCGTGGTGAATGGATGGACGCCGTGGGAAAGGACGAATCTCTGGTGATTCGATCGGGGCACGTTCGAATCGGGGTGAGATGACACTGTGACCACGTGTTGCGGGGCCCGATATAGGGGTCTGTCCAATAGGATGTGGAGGTGGATTAGAAAAGGCGGATGCTCCACTTTGGATCCGATGAAGAGCATTCGAAAGTGGGAGAAAAGTGGTTCCAACTCTCACGCAGGGACCCGCTCGACCCCTTTTTTTCTTTCTTTGACAAGTGAAAGGCTCCCTTTTCAGGTGGAATACTGCGCCCAAACTGAAAGGAGAGAGGCGAGGACCGTCTTGCTTCCCCCCCTCTTCGCTTGCCTTCCCCTACTCGATCCAACCCTCCCTCTCCCCCCCTGTCCTTTCCCCTTTCGGACCAGGAGGAGGAGGACCATGTCGATCGATTGGGAAGGGGGAAGGTGGAAGGAAGGATGGATTCAGTTCAAGCCAAAGGAAAGGAGGCCTTAGGGGGGGGGGGGGGGTGGTGATTCATGGGGTCCACTTCCCAAAACCTCTTCCTTCCTCTCCCTCTCTCTCTCTCTCTCTCTCTTCTCTTGTAACGTTCCTCTCCTTCCCTCCCTCCCTCCCTCTTCCATCCTCTCAACGACCTTTCCCTCCAAACCCCCTTGCTAACATCGAACGACCCAGCGTGCGCATCATGCTGAGAGAGTGAAACGGAGGTGGAAAGGAAACCTTTCGTCGGTGGCTCGCTAGCATATATCCTCCACCGGGCACTCTCCTCCTCATCTCAACACAGGTTCAAGGTCAAGTTCAAGCTCAAGTTCAAGGTCAAAGCCAAGGTCAAGGCAAAGGTCAAGGAAGTGGAAGAGGTGGTGGAGGACGAAGGAAACCTTTCATCGGTGGCTTGCTAGCATATATCCTCCACCGGACACTCTCCTCCTCATCTCAACTCAGCTTCAAGGTCAAGTTCAAGGTCAGGTCCAAGGTCAAAGCCAAGGTCAAAGCCAAGGTCAAGGCAAAGGTCAAGGAAGTGGAAGAGGTGGTGGAGGGCAAAAGAAAAGAGGGACGCAGCCCACCATGCCGCTCGCAACTTGCCCTCCTGAACCCATCAAGGCTCCCGATCCCATCCCCTTCATCAGCCAAGGCAACATCAACTTCAAGGCGCACGATGTCGGCTGGCTCCTCTGTGGCATCTTCACCCTCGTCTCGGTCCTCGCCTCCTTCTGGCTCATCCTAAAGCACCTCACCTACTACTCCACCCCTTACCAGCAGAGGCACATCGTCAGGATCCTCTTGCTCGTCCCCATCTACAGCACCGTCTCCTTCCTCTCCTACCTCTTCTACCGTCACGCCATCTACTACCAGACCCTTCGTGACTGCTACGAGGCCGTCGTCCTGACCGACTTCTTCTACCTCATCCTCTCCTACGTCGGGGAGACCTCCCACGAGCACGACCTCGTCTTCCGCAACCTCAAGCTCAAGAAATGGGTCTGGCCCCTAGGCCGCTGGTCCTACAGACCCAGCTCGGGTCATCACTTCCTCCTCCTCATGAAGGTCTCCATCCTCCAGTACGCAATCCTCCGCCCCCTCTGCACCTTCATCTCGGTTGGCCTCGAGTACTTCGGCCTCTACTGCCTCAAGTCGTGGTCCCCCTCTTTCGGACACATCTACATGTCCCTCACCATCACCATCTCGGTCACCGTCGCCATGTACTGCATCATCCAGTTCTACGTCCCCATCCGCGACAGGGTCGACCCTTTCAAGCCGGTCCTCAAGTTCCTCGCCATCAAGTCGGTCGTCTTCCTCACCTTCTGGCAGGACGGCCTCCTCTCGCTCCTCGTCTACTTTGGCGCCATCAAAGAGTCCGAGTACTGGACCGCCACAGAGATCCAGGTCGGGCTCAACGCCCTACTCACCTGCTTCGAGATGATGCTCTTCAGTTTCCTCCACATCAAGGCCTTCTCCTACTTGCCCTACCGCCCCTCGGACAGGGCTAGGAGGACGAGGAGGTGGAGCGCCATGATCGACTGCCTCAACTTCAGCGACTGGTTCTACGAGATCAAGGTCTCCACCGCCTCCCTCCTCCTCCGCCGCAAGCGAGGCGGACTGAGCGAGGTGGAGGAGATCAGGGTCAAGAGGTACGAGGTCCTCAAGCAGGCGCTGGGAAAGGAGAGGAGGTCGTTGGGCTTGGACGACGAGCACGGCCGAGACGGCTGGGCCATGGTCGGAGAGGAGGAGCTCCGGAAGGGCAGAGTGGGCAAGACCTTCTGGAGGAAAGGCTTTGAGGAGGACCATCTCAACCTTGAGCGGGGCGACGAGGAGAAGGATGGCGGCTTGGCCGTAGCGGGTGAGGTTACCGTGGGCACGGGGAGGCACGGCGTGCCTGGGGACGCGGACGACCTTGTCGCCGACCTCGAGCGCCAAGGCTACCAGATCCGGATGGTCGGCGATGGCTCTCCTTCTCCGCTTTCCTCAAAAACGACGTCCGACCAAGCGGTATACGACCCTCCTTCTCCCCTCACCACCAGTCGCCTGTATCGCCAGCCCAAACTGCCCATGGATGGAGATCCACACCCTGAACTCTTGAGGTTCCACCAGAGCCGAGCGGACGGGTTCGGGCACGGTCGGGAGGTGGATCAGGAAGAAGAAGGGCTCTATGACGATGATGACGAGTTGGACGACCAAGGCATCTACTACCACCTCGAAAGGGGTCCTTCCGGGCACCGGCCAGAGATCTCGAACGATGGCCTCGGGTGGGGGGTGGGGGGGATCGCGGCTTGGTTGAGCAACAGCGTCGGCTTGGTCAGGAACAGATCGGATCCACGCACCAGGTCGTCACAGGCTCAAGAGGATCCCAACTTTTCCTCCTTTGTCCGAGATCTGGAAAGGAGCGCCCAAGATGGCCAGAACCTGGACGAAAGTGAATTGGATAAGCTGAAAGGAGGAGGAGAGGAAGGGGGAAAGGGGAACCAAGACGATGAAAAGGTAACCTCGACTTGTCTCGATCCTTCAAGGTCGGGAGGGAACGGCGTCAAGGGGAAAAAGGGTGAGAGGACCTGGTGGAGGAGCTTCAAGGAGAGGATCTCGTCGAGCTCTACCCGCTCGCACAGTCATTCGCGCCTCGAAGATGAAGATACGGATGAAGAAGAGGAGGATGGGGAGGGGGACGTCCTGGACGACAAGCTTGGAGGCTCTCTGCCTTACGATGACTCGGTCAATCCGTCAGAGTGGGTTCCAGGAGGAAGATCCGACCCACATGAGGTTGTCAGGATGGTAGGGCACGATGATTCTAGAAATGGAGGTGCCAGGGGGAGGATCGATCTCGAAGGGATGAGGGAATCCCCGCTGTCGAGGATCATCAACTATCGCCGCGACTCTACCTCCATCATCATCCTAGACGCATCCACACCACTCTCGATCGGAACTAAGGACGAGAAGGCAGGGCCAGAGTTCCAGCCCAACCTCGAAGAGCTTGGAGGTGGGGGTGGTGGTGGAAACGAGGAAAAGATTGAACACGACCCTGTCGAGCGCATCCTGAACGATCCGCGGATCAAGGATGACCTCTCCCGAACCGACACCAACCGCCCATCAGGATCGTCGGACCACAAATCCAGACCTCTTCCATCCCACCTTTACTCGTCCTCACCTCGAAAATCGCTGCAAGTCCACCAACCTCTCCACCCACCGTGCTCTTCCCACCAAGCTTCGATCAACCTCTTGTCGGATACCACGCACTCGGAAGTCGGGACCTCTTCCCACCCAAGATTTCTTACTCAAGACCCTGTACCCTTCACCGCGCTTGACATCGAGAAAAAGACGGTTGGATCCAGCCAACCTCTGGCCATCCCGAAACGTTCGGGAGGCACCTCCTCCTCTTTCTCCTCCTCCTCCCTCTTCTCCTTCCACTCTGCCAACACCAGCAGTGGAGGCAAAGGCAGGACGCTGGTAGGACCCAAGGGAAAGAACATCAACCTGGTCCTGCCTTCCCCGCTCTCCCCCTCCCGGTACCCTTACGGATCGGAACATCGACCTCCACTCAGCTTACCACCACCATCGACTCTGAGTGGCTCGCAAGCGAAATCGGAGACGGTAACCAGATCCGACGTCGGAGGCAGCAACAGGTCCATCACTTTCTCTACAGAGACAAGGAAAGGTGACAAGAAGGCGATGACCGCCGATCGAAATCCTACCTCCCCTTCCTCGTCCAAAGCGGCGACGAAAGAGAAGGCCAAGACGGCTGAGGTTGAAGAAAGGCAAGTGGTAGAGACGCTGAAGAGAAAGATGGACCCCAGGGCCATGATCCTCCCTTCGGGTCTCAGTCTCAACCAGTACAGGTCCAAGATGAAGGAGGAGGAGGTGCTAGAAAGCGACGAGGAGGAGATGGTGGAGGATAGAACGCCGTCCCCCCCGCGTAAAGCTCCGAGATCCAAAGGCAAGAAGAGGGAGCTCGAAAGAGAGCCGAGGAGAGAGGACGGAAGTGGAAAGCTTCAGCGGCAGCAGCTCGAGGACAAGGATCCCTCGCAGCAGAAACTCGCCATTCATTTACCACCTCCGTTTGTCCTCAACAAATGGGAAGAGGAGAGGGCGAGAAGAAACCTACCACCACGTCCTCCTCCTCCTCCCACCAACACGGCCCCCTCCTCCTCCTCCTGGATCCCAGAGGAAGGTGGGTTTCATGCCAAGGGGAGGGGACGAGATCGTCCGGACGATGGGAAAGTCGGCGAACGATCCCAGAGAGCCAGAGTGGGCGTAGGAGTGGGAAGCACCATGATGTCCCTCTCAGAGAATCCAAAGCTCGAGATGGACCTCAGGAAGAGTCAAAGGGTCAGTCTTGAGTACCTTGAGAGCTTGGAAGCCAAGAGGAGAAGGTTGTGGGAGTACGAGCAAGGTAGGAGGAGGAGGGATTGGAGGGATCCTCGTCCCTCTCCCAGGCCGATGGCCTCGGGTCAGAACCGATCCATGTCTTCCAACCAGGTCGGATCCCTCTTCCCCCTCCCTGACCAAGGGATCTCGATCAGGACGGGATTGGAGGAAAGTCGTGGTGGTAGGGAGGAACACACCCTTCCTCCTCGAACCAGAACGAACCTCACCCCAAGCAGCTTGACGAGGGAATGGGAGAGGAGTAGGGGGTATCCAAATCCTTGAAACACGAACCATCCACACAGACCACCCTTCGACCATGGAACCACCACCCACACCCGCTTCCCCTTTTCTTTTCCTCCCTTTCTTCTAACGATAACGAACCTTGGGACTTGAAGGGGAAAAATCCCCCCCCCTCCCGTCGAAATCAAGACAAACTGACGGTGACCCTTGTGAAAGGTTGCATGTGACATTCCCCCTCAACGACCCATCTTCTTCCCCCGATGTTTCTTTGAAAAAGTTAATTCCAAGGACGTGTCAATGACCGAATCTAGGTGGTTGTCGGAGTGGAGGAGGAGGAGGAGGAGGAGGGAGGAGGGAAGAGTCTGCGATCCTCATCCTGCCTCAGTAGTTCATCGAAGAGGCTCAACGTCTCCCTCTCGTTCTCCCTATCCCAGGAGGTTTCGATCCTACCGTTCCTACGATGGATCCAAGTTTCCTGTTGGATCCTCTCCTCTCCTCCCTGGTGGTGAGGTACGGGTATGGGATCGGTAGCGTAGACGAACCCTCTCTTCAAGTTGGAATGGAATCGAGCCGAGTGAGGGGGTAGGTCTGTGTAGTTTCTCGTCGTGACCTCCAACCAGGGGTTTGGGAAGTGGTGATCTTGGATCCTCCTCTCTCTGATTTGATCCTCTTCCTCTTCTGGACCACCTCGCCTTCCTTCCACCCTCTCCTCCTCCTCCACCACCACCACCGTCCTCCCCTCACGATCCTCCTCCAAAACCGTACCCTCTCTCACTTCGAAATCCGTCAAGGATCGAGTGGAGAACGTGGGATCCAAACCAGAGTCGAGGAACCATTGCCTAGCCTCTTGCTCTTCCTCTTCCTCCTGACTCGGTTCGAGATCGGTGGAATCCTCCCCACCAGTGGTGATCCCTTCCCCTCCTCGATCCCCTCCCAACAACCTGGCAGAGTCGGTGTCTCCGAACAGTGGATCGGATCTCATGGCTCTTAGGAAGTCTTGCATCTCTGGATCCATCCCTTCGTTTCCGTCGACGTTGACGCTCGACTCTTCGACTGGATTCCTTCCTTCCTCGTTTCCCTCCTCCTCGTTCCCTTCCCTCAACCCGTACATCCTCAGGATTCTCTCCATGTCATCTTGTCCGTCCTCCTCCTCCTCCTCCTCCTCCTCCTCCTCCTCCCCCTCCTCGCTGTCGCTAGCAAAAGTCAACTGCCTCCTTACCAGAGCTCTAGCGATTGCAGCAGGGTTCTTGGTCCGGATCCTTTCCCTTGTCAGAGGTCGGATCCTCCCTCTCTCCTCCAGATCCATGCATCCCAAAGGTAACGGCGAGTAGATCCTCACCACCCTCTCGATCCCGGAGGTGGCGATCAACGGCATCGTGGGGTGGATCAGAGCGACGTTGATGATCGATTGTCCTCCTTCGAGCGTGAAGCTCGGTCTCGAGATCTCGACGGGTTTCACCACTTTCAAGACTTCCTCGTCTCCCTTCCCCTCCATCCTCTCCCTCCTCACCCTCCTGGCAAGGCTTTCCCTGGACATGTAGAGCACGTCCTCTTCCTTTCCCCACCCCCCTTCCTCCTCCTCCTCTTCCTCCCCAGCCCAAGGTCCGTAGTGGAAGACCTCCCTCCTCCGCTTCAAAACCTCGATCTCTGGGATTTCGAAACCGTAACATCGGAAATCGTCGCTCCCCGTCACGTAGATCAACCTTCCTCCCGTCTGCTTCTCCAACCCGAATGAAGAGTGCTTGACCGTGCAGACCGAGCAGAGTCCTTTGGGTGCTCTCCAGGAAGGGGTGGTGCAAGTCCTCTCTTCGTTGGATCCGTTCCATTCTCCTGATCCCGACATGGATTCGGTCGAGAGGGTGAGGATGGGCGAGGCATCCCCTACCGCGTAGATGGTCGGTTTGTACATGGACACGCTGGCAAGGAAAGGGGGAGGAGGGATTTCATGGTGGGTTACTTGTCCCCTTTCCACCTCCTTCTCTCTTCGCTTGCCCCACTCATCTCCATCCCTCGGGAGGCGGGAAGGGAAGAAAAGAAAGAGGGATGATAGACTCACCTAGAAGCCAACAGACGACCCGATGGATCGAATTGGACGCTGTTGGTCTCGGCCACCTTGATCCTCTTGTCCCTGTGGGTCAGCACGTTGTCGTACTCGATCAGAGCGTCCTTGGAAGAAAGTGGCCTTCCGCTGGTTCCGAAACATTTCCTCACGTCGTAGAGTCTTTCAATTTTCCCCCAACCCCCAAAAACAAAAACAAAAAAAAGAAATCCCATGTCTCAGCAATCTTCCAACCCGAAAAAAGAAACCCCTTCCCCAAACTCACCTGGTGCTACCGACCCTATCATCCAAGGTCGCCACGGCGAACGTGTTCCCATCCGTCTGACTAGGGTTGAACTGGACCGAGCTGCAACTGGCGTCGCAGAACCTCTCGGCCCCAACCTTGTCCCTCTTGAGCCTCACGTCGAGGAGTTGGAGTTCTCCCGAATCGCAGCAGCTCAGTAGGACAGAAGGGTTGAAGGGGTGAGTCGAAACCTCTCGCACCGAGTCCGAGTGGGAAGCGATCGAGTCCCGTCCTCCTTCTCCGTGTGGCATCCTGGTCCTCGGTCGTTGATTCCTTCCAAAGTTGGATCGGATGGGGAAGGGAGAGTGTTCCAGGTCGTAGTGGAGCACCTTTTCGTCGTTGGCTCCTCTTCAATCCCGTTCATTCATTTATTTTTTGAGGTTGAAGAAGAAAAGGAGGAGGTGAGGATGAGAAACGAGGAACGGAATCGAATCCCGTTCCAGGTGGGAGCAACTCACGAGAAAAGGTGCTTGTTCTGCGCCGACCATGCCAGGGAGAAGATGTTGGACTGAAGGGGAGAGTAAGGAAGAGAGTTAGAAGCAGCAAGGACGAACACTTGATAGCCACCTGTATGCTCCCAGTGCCCCTCGTAGGGACGTCTCGTAGGACTCTCACCGAGTGACCGTAAAGTTGAACAACAGGCATCGAACCTCCCATGTCGATGTTGTTGAACATGTCCCTGATGTGGATCCTCGTATCTTTTGGAAGGGTCAGGAGAGCCCAACGAGGGGTTTTGCTCACGTCAGTATCCCTTCCCCTTCCCCGATGCAAGGTCCTGACCCGTGTCTCTCTCTTCCCAGAACTCGCGGTGAGCCATCGTCTTGCAAAGGAAGCAGGATATCCTTGATTTGTGGGGGGAGGTGATCTATCGAAAGAAAGGAAATCTGAAATGGACTCACCATCTCCGCCGCTGGCCAACCATCTTCCATCGCCCCTTGAAAACGCGAGGGCGTTGACGCAAGAGTGGTGTCCCCTCAAGACCCTTTTGCGATAAGGGTTTCCAACAAAAGAAAGAAGAAGAAAAAGAGACCCACACAAAGCGGTGGGGAGTTGTACAGGATCAGCACCACCGAGGTTGGAAATTTTGGCTCCAAAGAAGAGGTCTCCCTTTTTGTTTTCTCACCGCATGTAATCGAACGAAGGCACTGGCCTCCACTCGTCCCCCTTGGATCCCGTACCGAACAGGATCCCGTTGAACAACGAGTTCCTCAACCTCAGGTTGTCGCAGATCCTGCTCCTTCCAGACCTCTTGGTCGGATCCAGTCCGAGGTGAGGTTGGAAACCGTGGTGGAAGAAGGAGGAGGAGGTGTCGATCTGCGAGGTCTCTTCGTCCACCTCTATCGATTCGCACTTGGATCTAGGTTTCGACCTGGGATCCGAGTCGACGTGGATGGATCTCGGATCGACGTCGCACGGTTCGAGAAAGACCTGGGTGGAGCCATGCTTTCTCCTTCTCTTGGCTGCCCTGTTTCGATCTGAATCGGAGTGAGGGTGGCATGGATTGGATGCGGAGGAGGAGGAGGAGGAAGATACAGATGCCGCTGATGCGGATGCCGAGGGTGACGGCGGTGATCGCATGGGGTTCGACATGTCCATCGGCCCCAAGGTCGCCCTAGTCCCGACCCTTGGCAAGGTAAGGCTTGGTGTGGCAAAGTCGAGGACGGACCGGGTGGAAAGGCGGTCCGGTTGGTTCTCCACCTGCCGAATGAGGGAGGAATTGGTGATCACCGCCCGACACTGTTGAAGTCACTTGTCAAACCCAGACGGATGGAAGAAGGTTTTTACGAGGTAGGGTAAAGAAGAGTTGGGGGGGGGGAGAAAGGAAAAGAGCGTGGAAAGAAAGAAAGAAAAAGGGAAAGAAAAAAAGAAAAAAGGACAAAAAAATTCGGGCTTGTGGAGTAGAGATGCAGGGCCCGATCACTTTGCACAGAGTGTGAGAGAGGGGGAGAGAGAAAGAGAGAGAGAGAGAGAAGAGAGACGCGCGCAGGCGAAAAGGGTGGATGGATGGATCGATTGCTGAGGTTGTGTGAGAGACAAAGTGGGGGAGGATGAGATGGTGATGGTACAAGGGACAAGTAGGGTGATGGTACAAGGGACAAGTAGGGTGAGAGTCGATCGAGACAGGGGAATCCAGCGAGATGGACGGAGGACAACGGAGGGTTGGGCAGAAGGAGCGATATGGGAGGGGGAGAAAGCCATTGAGAAAGCAAGGACAAGGGCCCGCGGGTTTCCTTCACTGTTGCGCAGCCGTCTCCTCTTGATACTTTTCAGCAGTAGCTTCCTCTGAAACGACCAAGAAGCAGGAAAAAGGGGGGGGGAAGGGAGGAGAAGGAGGTGTCTGCGACATCAGTTCAATCGTCACGGTCGTCGACCAAGGTTGTTGTTGGTCAAGCCTGAATCCTCCAAGAGGGTAGATCGAGCCAGAGCGAGGGAGGCGATCGAGGGGTTGAGACTGGATGGAACAGAAGGTGGCAAAGGAGGAGAGACTGGCTCACACTCACCCCATGGCCTCTTACATAGAGGGCAGAGCGGCTTTCTAGAATGTTGCTCGAGCCATTGCATGATGCAGTGCAGGTGGAACTCGTGCGTGCATTTCCCAAACACTGGAGGAGGAGGGGTGAGGGGAAGGGGGAGAGGAGTGAGGCCAGGTCGATCCCTCTACCTTCTCCTGCTCCGGTCAAGTCAAGGAAGGAGCTGGAGATGCGGTCTCTCCCACTCACAGAGAGGGCAGCCGTCCCCAGGTTCCTTGCAAGTGCCGCATACACCGTCGAATTGGTTCTGACAGATACCGCAAACGTCGTCTGGATCCCTCGTGTCCCAGTCTGATTTATGGAGGTTTGAGTTGGAGACGAGGGATGGAACCAAGAGGAGGATGGGGTGAGCGGTGACTTTTTGGAGCTGCAGGTGAGGCCTCGTAAAGAAAGTCGGGGGGAAAATGGGGATTTGGGGGGTTGGTTGGTTGCAGATAGCCATTCAACAAAGAGCGGAAAGACTCACGCCAGTATGCCACAGGAGTGAAGGATTTCAGCTTGACCTTCATGTGGGGAGGGGGGCTATCAGAGGGGTTTGGTTCTCGAGAAGGAAGGAGGAGAGGATGAAGAAAAGGTGTTGGGAGGAGGGGGATGGGATGATGGGTTGTTGGTGGTTTCGGACGAAGAGGCGAGGCGCGTTTGTGGAGGGGGGCGCTGGATTTGCCAGCCAAGAAAGGGAAGGCGGGGTTAATGGTTTTGGGGGGGGGAGGAGCAAGATAACAGCAACTCTCTCTCTTTCCCCCCCCCCCCCCCCCTCCATCATCGCCTTGCCTCATTCCCTCCATCCTTTGCCTCTTCTACCTCTCTCTCAACTCGAACTCCCACTCCCCCCAACAACCTCCATACCGTCCTCCTCCAAGAGCCCCTTTCATCGACAGACCCCTTCCCCATGTCTACATCCAACCCTCCCCCGGGAGGATCAGGGTCAGGATCAGGGTCAGGGTCGGGGTCGGGGTCAGGGCCAGAGCTCAACGTCCTGAAAGACTTCAAGTTGACCGAGGCAGGTTGGACCTGGCAGGACGTCGTAACCCTCAACGTCAAGAGGGACAAAAAGCTCGCCCCGACCAACGGAAACGAGAACGATACCGGCAACCACCACCAACACCACCTTCACCTGTCAGCGCCTCCTCCTCCTCCTCCTCCTTCAAACCAGGATCGAGACGCCTTCGGTCTGGCGGCCCTGGACAACATCCAAGCCTCCTCTCCCGCCTTTGATCACGTCCGTTCGCTCACCGGTTCAGGTTCAAAGTGCAGGGTCAACATCTCGATCCGTTCCGGTTGCGTCTGGGTCTGGCTCAACCCGAGTTACAGGCAACGCGCTCCTAGCCAGATCCTCCAACCGCCTCCTAGGATCACCGTCTCCTTCTCCTTCCTCCACGCTGGGATCCACCGTTCCTTCTCCGTCTGCCTCGACGGTCAGAGGGTCTACAAGAACCCTTCCTCCGAGTCCGTAAAGCCCAATCCGGCCCAGTGGCACTGGTCCTTCAGTCGGATCACCTCCGACCTTCAGAGGATGGTCCTCCAGGCCGCCTCTCATCCTTCCTCCCAATCCGGTGGGACCGAGCTCTGGATGACCGTCACCGGTCACACGCTCCTCCCCACCGAGCAGACTCTGGTCACCAGCATCCC
This sequence comes from Violaceomyces palustris, assembly GCA_003144235.1. Taxonomy (NCBI): domain Eukaryota; kingdom Fungi; phylum Basidiomycota; class Ustilaginomycetes; order Violaceomycetales; family Violaceomycetaceae; genus Violaceomyces; species Violaceomyces palustris. The sequence continues at coordinate 13,576 of KZ820261.1, forward strand.
TACCATCCCTCACCCGGACAAGCTCCTCAACTCGCTAGCCAGGCTCTACGTCGCCTCCGACTCGGACTTTGTCCGCCTCAGGCCCAGCAGCCCCGAGCACGAGACCCGAACCGTGCTGGCCCACAAGAAGCTCCTCGCCTCCACCTCCAACTACTTTAAGACCCGTGAGTGTGCGAAAGAAATCGAACCCCCCCCCCCCCCTTTCCTCCCTCTCCCCCTATTTCATAACACTACCATCCCACCCAAATACTGAACGGATGGATTTTCATTTTGATCACGCCCCATCTCCCTCGGCCTCTCTCCGCCCCCCTCCCCCGGCCACTCGATCTCCTCATCTCAAGTGCTCACCTCGGGATTTTCGGAGAGCACCAACCACGTCCCCGTCGCGGCGGCCCCGAGCCATGGGATGAAACGCGGCAACCCCATCAACGACAACTCTTGGGAGGAGGCAGAGATGAGTCAGGACCTCAGCCTATCGGCCTTGGAAAGCGTCAACGCTAGCGTCCCTCGGCGAAAGAAGCATCGGGTCTCGTCATCCGCGTCGGCCGGGAACGGAGACGCAAGTTCGTCTTCGATCTGGCAACAGGAGGGTCTTGAAGGAGGAGGGGCATCGAGAGGAACCACCAAGAGGAGGCGGAGAAGGCGACATCCTCGCGATGGGGAGGAGACTAGCGATTCGACACGAGAGTCGGAGGAAGATGACGACGACGGCGTCGAGGAGGAGGAGGAGGAGGACAGGGATGAGTTGACAGGCGAGATGGAAGACGATGTGGTTCGAGACCAAGTGGTTCGAAAGACGTACGCATCTCGAACGAGAGACTCGAACTCGAGCTCGGAGACCAAGGGGGTCAAGATGGAATCCGAGGAAGATTGTCAGGAAGATGATGAGGAGAGGGGCGAGGAGTGTGAAGAGGTGGAAGGGATCGAGGAGGAAGAGGAGGTGGAAAGGGGAGAGGAAGGGGAGAGGCAAGAAGGATCGCATCGAGGAGGGAAAAGGAACTCGAAGAAGGTGCTCGACCAAGATCGAGGAGGTCGAAACGAACCCTGCCACCCGAAACCTCGTCAAACCTCAGAGACCGAACTGGTGGGGACGAACCGATCGAACGAGGAAGCGTCCAACATCCCCGTCATCCGCTTGAGCGAAATCTCGTACGACGCATTGCAGGCTCTCGTCTTCTTCCTGGTGAGTTTCGTGTTTCCAAACCACAGTTCTCCATCTCAGGGGGGGGGGGGGGGGATGGGGATCCCTGTAACCTTCTTCCTGACAACACCCCCCTTCGCATTTTCCCCCTCCAAAAGTACACCGGAACCTGCATCTTCACAAGCAGAAAGAACCCACCCAAACCGATCGAAACTCGAAGGCTCTACCCAGCCGGACCCAAACTCGCCCTCTCCCCCTGGGCTCACGGTCTCCTCAACCCCGTCTCCGCCAAATCCATGTACAAGCTGGCGGACAAGTACGACCTGGGGGTGCTCAAACGTTTCTCCCTCGATCACATCTCGAGCGAACTAGAGGTCTCGACGGCGTTTCAGGAGATGTTCACCTGTCCCCTATCCAACCTCTTCCAAGAGGTCAGGCAGGTTCACCTCGAGTTCTGCGTGAGGAACTTTGACCTCGTCTCGAGTCAACCCAGTTATGGGGAGACCCTGGTCGGTCTCACGGGAGGGGAGTTCCACCTCGGTGCTGCTGAGACTCTCAAGGTCTTCATGAGGTCCATCCGGGAGACCAAGGTGGCGGGTTGAATTTTCCCACAACCCCCAAAACCCGTAGCCAAACCCCCCCTCCACGCGGATTTCCCTCGCCCTTTTCTCTTCGCGTAGAGTACCCCCCCCGAAAGCACGTGACCAGAACTCGTCCAACGCGATGTCAGAAGAAGAAAGATGCAAAAGAGAGAAAGAAAAAACTCCTCTCCGCCTCCACATGTGTGTGTGGGTTTTTTTTTAAAAAAAAAATCAAATAAAATGGAATCGAATCTAGAAACGGAGGGAGAGAGTTGGCTCGGGAAGGGAAAGACAAAAAGGTCAAGGAGATTTCTCCCACACGCACGCCCCTGGACTGGGATTCCACAAACCTTTGTCTCCCTCTAACCCCATTCTTCCACTGGAACTGAAACCTTGGGGGTTGGGCTGGTGTGGCGAGAGGGGATGGCATCCTCCCCCTTGCCTTTTCACCGGTGGGTGGGTAGGATCGACGCCACTCCGTATTTTCAAACAAAAATCAAAAAAGAAGAAAAAGGAAAACTTGCTTTCTCTCGCTCGTCGGTCTTTCTCATTCCTCCTTCATCTTCTTTTTCTAGTATCGGTGGACAAAAAAAAGAGCAAGGGAGGGGACGTCCCCAAGTCATGGTTCATCACAAAGAAGGTAAGGAAGAAATTGAGGACAGGGAGAAGTCAAGGTGCTGCCCCCTCCTTCCTTGACAGCCTTTTTTTTTGCGCCTCAGCGAGGCTCTTATTCTTGTTCGGTTCGAGGAAGGAAGGAGGGGGCCATCAGAAGATGCCTTTTGAGGACTCTGGTCTTGTCGCCAGTCTCGATTTGAAGGATAGCATCGAGTGCATTGATGCCTTGTCTCTTTTTTCTTTTTTCTTTTCCATTTGTTTCCCTTTGAATTTTTTTTAGAAGAAGCGAGAGGGAGAGCAATTATGAACGTAAAGGGAAAGGGAAAAAAGTATGTGCCTGGTGATTGGAGTAGGGCAGATGGATTGCATGTAATGAGAGTGACGGATGAGAAGGAAGGTCGTTGGGAGAGGGAGGGGGGG
>KZ820262.1:0-16256 GCA_003144235.1 Violaceomyces palustris
CGAACGATGACCGGAACGACCATCTCTAACGCAGACATGTAAAAGACATAAGTAGAGGACGATTCACCATCGTCAGAACATGGAATAACTAAGGAATTTTCCCATCATCGTCGTTACCGTAGCGCACCACTCCTTCTCTCCTCATCCCGATCTCATCCCGATACACTCAGAACAGGATCTCCGTACTTTGACACTCTCGCTAGTCATCCCTCGATCACCCCTTCTTCGAACACTTTAATATATAATTATGTCAACTTGAACAGTGCAGGAGGCATGAGAAACCAAGCTTCTAAGGGGTCTGAGAACTTCAGGTTAACTGTGATTGAGTTTCGAGACCAGTTTGACAGCCGTAGGAGAACTATGTACATAAACCCCTTCTTCAGGCAGCTTCTCTGTCAGATGAAAAAGAATAATCTGATTCGCAAGCAAGAGGCCAGGATAATCTACGAGCTCACTGGTAACAATATTGAGTTATGGAATGATTTCTCATATACAGGCAAGATCTCCTTGTGCAAGGTCGACCTCAAGCTTTGGCAAAAATACGACCTGGAGACTAACAAGTATTCATTTATCATTCCATCTGATACCCAGAAGGATAGAGACCAGAATTCTTTCAACATAGACAGGGATGGAAACAAGATTATCACTGATTTTGATGATTGGATGAGGATGAACAATGAGGGGAGTTCAAGTCATTCTTGAGCACTCTTATCAACTCTGTGATAACTTTTTAGTTTAGGTAGCAGTTTAACCATAAGTCAAGGGGAAGCTAGAGAAATGGCCCAAGCTTCATCCATGCACTGCCTATCATATAGAACTGTGTTTCATATATTATTCTTTGACCGAATGGAAAAAATGGCAAGACTATCCACCCTGATTTGTTAAACATAAAAGGCAGATTCTACATTGGCTGTCCAGGCAGCTACTATCTGAGAGGGGGAGAGGGGTTGATTGATCTTTTCTTGCAGAGAGGCTGGTGGTGCTGCTACTAATACTGTTCTACCACAATCCATCTGATGGATTGTCTGATGGATTGGCTGGTGGTGCTGCTACTAATACTGTTCTACCACAATCCATCTGATGGATTGTCTGATGGATTGGGTGTTCCAATGTGCTTCTGTCTGTATTTTTGACTTGGGGGTGCAGAAGCCAAATGGATTTGGAGGGAGATGATCTTCGAGAGAGACATGTACTCACAGATAATTTCTTTAAAGAGGTGCTACAGCTGCTTAGCCAGAACTTATGACTGTTGGAGTCGAGTGCACGGCCCAGCCTTATAATAAGCCTCGTGTTCTCGAAAACAATTATTATATCTCGTTTTGACCATGTACATCACACCTCCTTCAGCTGCGAAAGGAAGTGATCGGTTCGTGCAGTTGGCGGGTGGGTGTTGGAAGATACTCGAAAGAAGGAGGAGACTCCAAAAAAAAAGGTGGTAAGCCGGCTTTGAGCGATCCAGCCGGAGACGATGATATAGAACGAATCCTCGGAACACCTTGAACCTCCCCCTCCCTCCTCAACACTCGAGTTCTCTCAGCCTAGCGAACCCCTGTCCCCTCTCAAAGGTCAAGAATTCGGCTCTACTTTAGCTATCCCTATCGATTCACCATAGCGTTCACTACACACTTCGAACCCCCGTTTCGCTACACCGCGCTAAACCCCAGCATCGCGCATCCAACTCCATATCACCACCACCACCACCGCCACCGCCACCGCCACCGCCCGCCCAACCCACTCGTAACAGCATGGCTTCCGATCAGGAGAGGGCAGCCCCACCGGTCAAGGGCAACCCCATCGTATGTGAGTCGTCGAGCACATTGTGTCCCTATCCCGCGCAGTCCCTCACATCACAGAAACCAAACGGCTCCACTGACATCGATCCTCGGCGTCCACGCCCCCGCCGCCCCTCCCTTTTCTCCCTTCTGCTTTCCAGACTTTGACATTGGATTCGCCAATGCTCCAGCTCCTTCCATCAAAGGATCCAACAGGATCGTCTTTGAACTCTATGCCGACAAGGTACCAAAGACGGCCGAAAACTTCAGGGCCCTCTGCACGGGCGAAAAGGGTCAGTCGAGCTCCGGCGCCAAACTCCACTACAAGGGCAGCACCTTCCACAGGGTCATCCCAAAGTTCATGATCCAGGGTGGTGACTTCACCAGGGGCAACGGAACCGGAGGCGAGTCGATCTACGGTGAAAAGTTTGAGGACGAGAACCTGGAAGGAAAGCACGACCGCCCCTTCCTCCTCAGCATGGCCAACGCCGGTCCAGGAACCAACGGCTCCCAGTTCTTCGTCACCACCGTACCTACCCCTCACCTCAACGGCAAGCACGTCGTTTTCGGAAGGGTTCTCAAGGGAAAGTCGGTCGTTCGAAGGATCGAGTCGACCCCGACCGGATCCAACGACGCCCCTCACGACGCCGTCACCATACAAGACTGCGGTGAGATCCCAGAGGGAGGCGACTACGGCATCGAGACGGACGATTCCGGGGACAAGTTCGAGGACTGGCCCGAGGACTACGAGGAGGAAGCGTGCGAGGAGAAGCCAGAGGTCTGCCTCAGGATCGCCAACGAGCTCCGGGCGATCGGCAACGACCTCTTCGTCAAGAAGGACAACGCCAGAGCGCTTGAAAAGTACCAGAAAGCCCTCAGGTACCTCAACGTCCACCCCGTCCTTCCGGACGACAAGCTGGCCGACCAGGCCTTCACCGCCGAGTACAACAACCTCCGCAACCCGCTCCAGCTCAACTCGGCCCTCTGCGCTCTAAGGCTGGAGAAGCCGGACGCCAAGCTAGCCGAAGCATGCTGCTCTGCGGTCATCGAGAGGCTCGACAAGCCGGGCTGGGACTCGGAGGGGCCTGAGGAGAAGACAAAGTCCGAGATCGCCAAGGCTTACTTCAGGAGGGCCTTGGCCAAGATCTCGGCCAAGCGGGACGAGGATGCCGAGGCCGACCTCGACAAGGCCCTGAAGTTTGCGCCTGCCGACGCAGGGATCAAGAAGGAGAAGGCCGCACTGGCGAAGAGGAGGGAAGCCAAGCTCAAGGCCCAGAGGGCGGCCTACTCCAAGATGTTCTCGTGATAATCCTTAGGTCAGATAAGATGTAACAGCGAAAGGGGCGGAGAAAGAACAATACTATTTGTGAAACATCCTGAGGCCGCTGGGCTTGAAGATGAAGCGTGGAAAGAATTCTCCTTTTTGCTCTCTTTTTGTTTCTCGTTCTGTCGCCTTCATTTTTTTTCATTGATTCTTAAAAGCGAGGGACCTGGACAGGGTGGGACCCGAGATTCGAACGCATTCGGGGCTGACGATGGTTTCCCAGATGGTTGGAGGGTGGCTGGAAAGGGGTCAGATCGGAGATCAGCGAGGCAAGTTGCTGGCTAGCAGAGCAACAGATAGCGTTGAGGTTTCCATGGTCGACCGAGACGGATGTGAGGCAGACCCGTTTCTAGTCGGTGGGAGACTCTCGACTCGGTCCCGGCTCGGACTTGTCCTTCTCCCAGGAGGATGATACTGGTAAATTTCAAGGGTAAATTCATGGCGAAAAAGACTTCCCACACATACGGATCGAGGTCGAACGAGCTTTTGTTCTTTTCTTTTTTTCTTCTTTTGTCAGATGATCCTCTTCCCATCTTTTGGCTCCATGGTTTGGAAGTTCTCGAGAGGGAAACCCACTTCCGCTTTTTTTTTTTATTTTTTTTTTTTGTTTTTCCTTCTCAATCTTTCTAACCCTTAGAACCCTTTGCCGACTCTCTTTCCCGAATTGCAGAGGAATGAGGGCTGGAGCTTGCTGGATGGATTAGGGAGTGTGAGAGTGGCTTCTCTCTCTCACCAAAAGCGGAAGCTACGACTCCTCCGCGGAGAAAGCTCGCAGGCCCATGTGAAACCCTCCTTACAAGCTTGGACATTTCGTATATCTAAGCCTTGCCCATCCACTTTCTTCCCACTTCCCGCCGCACACCCTTCCTCATCGCTCCCTTCCCCCTCGCAACTTGCACCTGTTCAGAGTCTCATCATGCAACCGAAATCCTTTTGGACCGTCTTGGTCAGCCTGCTCGGCCTGTTCAGCCAGATCCTTTCCATGCCGGTCACGGTGAGTTTACGTGGTGCTTGGGGTAGGCGCAGCGCCCCCATCCCACCTCCCCCCCGCCTCCCCAACCACCTCCAAATCAAACCGAAAACTGACCTCTTTCTTTTCGAAATGAACGAAATGCGGAAAACGAAACTTGAATGAAAAAAAACGACGGAAAAGCCCTTCTCGTTGCTCCAAGAGGGAAGCGGAGGGGCTGCGGAAGCGTACGGCATGACTCCGAAACTGGAAAGGGAACTGAGAGAAAGCTACGAAATGCTGAGGTCGAGCCTGACGGAGCTGGAACAGAGGAAGGGCGAGGTGGGATTCCTGAGGGGAGTGGAGGTTCAGATCGAGAGGGTCCGATCCAACCTGAGCAAGTTGAGGTTGCCCAAGAGGACGGAATTGAGGACGGTGAAAGGATACAGGTTCGTGGCGCCCTACGTGGTCTCGGCTTACGATAGGCAGGAGAAGGTCGAGGTGGAGGTGAGGAACGAGAGCTTCGATCGAGCCATGGCCGAATTTCACCGATACCTCGACGAGAGTGAGGAGAGGTTGATTAGCGTGCGAAAGGAGGAAAGGATCGTCAGTGGGGGGTCGAGCAGGATGGGAGAGGGAGGTGTCGAAGTCGAGAACCACCGAGAAGGTTCACTTTGGGCTCCCTCTTCATCTTCGTCTTCGGCTACGACCCATACCTCATCTCCACCCTCCTCCTCCGCCCCTGGCTCGCAGGGTCGGCAGCAAGGTTCGGAGAGGGAGGGGAGAGGGGGGAAGGAGAAGAAAAGCGACCATCGTTTCTTGGCGTTCTTGAAGAAGCCCTAGAGGCTCTATTTTCAGGTCCCCCCGTTGCGGTGTCAAACCTTCCCCCCCCCCCCCCCCCGCCTCCCTCCCCCACCACCTCTTCCTCTTTCTTTACTTGTGAAAAAAGACAGATCTACGTTCTCGGCAAGGTTTCACAAGGAGGGATCATGGTTTCCGTTTTCTCCTCTTTTTTTCTTCTTCTTTTTGTCGTGATGGTAAGATTCAAAATTCGATTTTTCTCGATCCCTTTCTTTTCCTTCCCCCCCTTCCCTTTGCTTCGTCCGAGAAAGAAACGAGTTTCAGAGCTTGTTCGACTTTGGAAGGTTTAGAAGCGGATGTCCCTTTCTTCGTCCTTCACCTCTCCTCCTCGAGTCGGTGACGATTTTGGGTTTTGGACTGGCCGGGGGTGGGTTTCACAAAGGGATTTGGGAACGGGTCCGGAGGGGGAGGGGAGAGGAGAGGGCAGTCGGGGCGTGGCGTGAATGTTGAAAATCCCTCCCCCATTTCGAGAGGTCAACATGCGTTCGTGATTCAAAGATTTGTTTGGAAAGGTGTCACGGGGGATGGTCGAAACCTGCCACTCCTTCCCTTCTTCCCGCTCCCTTTCCGGCCTCTTTGGAAAGGCTCTGAAAGTTCTTGTTGTGGGCAACGCATTCGTACGGAGAAATGGAAAGGGAAGGAGGGAGCCTTCGATCCTCCACCAAGTCCCAACTCCCCCACCCCCAAAACCTTCCTCATGGAGACGGTTCCCCACACTTCACTTCGAGGTCTGACTCCTTGCCCATTTTCCTTCAATTCCTTCGTTCATCTCCATTCTCCTTCATTTCCTTCCTTTTTCTTTTTCCTTCTTTCTATTCTACATTCTCCCCCTTTTTTTTAATTTTACACTTTGTACAGCTCCCTCGCACGAAAGAGGAAGAAGGAGTGGAAGGAAGGGGGAAATAAATAACTGAGTCCGACGAAGGACTGCCGAGGTATCGTGATGGGAAGCGGACGATCCCCCCCCCCCCCCAAGAATGGGCCTTCTTCTCCATCTCTCCACTTTCTCATTGGTGAAGCACCCAGAGACCCTCGAGAGATAGGTTTCCTGGTGCCGGTCGGGATTCTCTGGAGACCCTCACCTCCGCCCCTCAAACGCCATTCGATGGTGTGGAAGAAGAAGAAGAATAGAGAGTGAGAGAGAGAGAGGGAAAAAGGTGAGGTGGTGGGGGGATCTTCGTAACTTCTTCTCGTCCGTGTCGCGATCCCTTCTCCGCACTGGGGAGTGTGAAGGTTGTTGGATGGGATGTCTCAAAGAGGTCTAGGGAAAGGGAAGGCTTTGAGTCGTGGTTTCTGGTTGACTTGGGGATCAGGGGCATGGAGGGAAATGGACCGGGGTGAGGACTGGTGCCTACGTAGAGGAGGAAGCGTTGTCCTGCGCGCCTCCGGAGGAGTGGGCTGTCGCGGTGGACGTCGGTTGTGGCGACTGCGTCAGATGGGTGAGGGTGTACCGGTAGCCAGCCTCGGTCTCACCTCCGACCCCCCGACCGCTAGTGACATCATCCCTACCATCCAACCTTTCGACCTTGTTGCCCCTCTCGCTCTCGTCGGCTTCCTCTCCTTCGATCTCCCCTCCCTCGTTGTCCAGGTTCTTCTTGCACATGGAACGCTTCCTCGCTTTCGGGTTGTTCTCTTGGGCCTGAGTTTCGTAAGGAGGAGCAAAGGGAAGTGGAGGGGAGGAGGAGGTGGTGAGATGAGTTTTCGGCTCACCTTGGGGTTTCAACTTGGGAAGGGCCCTGACGATCCGGGTCAAGTAAATGCTGTCTCTCCCTCTCTCCGTCCCCAACCCCCCTCCTCGGCCACTCACCATCCTGTACCTGCTCAGGTACACCTTCAAGACCTCCTCGTAATTGTCGAATCCGAGGACCCTCATGGCGTAGAGGATGTCGTCTCCGTTGATCGTCTTCCTCTTCTCGCCGGCGCACTTGTCGCTCGCCTCGGAGGTGATGAAGGAGATGAGCTCCGAGACGCAATCCTGGACGCACTCCTTGGCGTCCTTTGCGATCTTTGCGTTCTCCGGGAGGGACCTCTTCATGATCCTGGAGATGTTGGCGATGGGTAGGTCGGCGACGGGGAAGAGGGCGGCGTAGGAGGCGCACTGGGTGGGGTCGATGTTGGGGTCATCGTAATTGATCTCGTTCGTTGGCGTCGCGGTCGCCGGAGTCCCTTGGGCGGAAGAGGAGGCGAGGTAAGAAGTGGAAGCCTCGGCCTCTTGGATTTGGTGGTGGTGGTGGTGGTGGTGCGGAGGGTGGTCGTTGTAGGAGGAGGAAGAGTTCGGGGTCTGGTAATCTTGGATCATCTTTGGGGGAGGGGAGTACCCCTTCTTCGAAAGGGTTTATGCGGTTGTGGATGGGCGGCCAGGCACTTGACCTTCTTCTTCTTCTTCTTCTTCTTCCACTTCTTCTTCTTCGCCCCTTTGGCTCCGTTTCCTGTATGCGAATGGGAGATCGAGTGCGAGATAAGGCCAAGGGAAGATGATTGGGTGGTTGCGATGGTGATGTGGTTTATCAGCTCGAGGTGGCAAGTGGATGGGCGGGGGCTTGGGTTGGTGAAGGTGATCTCTGCGTTTCCCCTGATCTCCTGATAAAAAGGATAAAAAATATATATGTATTCAAGTGGATCTGATGTAGAAGCTCTCGCTCGGCTTTGATAAAGTTTTTCCTTTTTTTTTTGTCCTTTTTCTTCTTTTTCGTGCGAAGGGGAAGGCGAAGGATCACGTGCGTTGAATTACCATCCCGATCTTTCAGAGAATGGAAATGGAAATTGGAATACTTCGTCTATGACAATCATCTTGTATAGGTTTGAAAAAAGGTACAGTCGACTCCCGCTTAACTCAGTGGTAGAGTGCGTCACTAGTAACCCGTAAGGCTTCCAGCATCTACGTGCTGTCATGACGAAGTCAGTCGTTCAAATCGGCTAGTGGGAATCCTTTTTCTTTTTCTTTAAGATTATCTTTTTCGAGATCATGTTTCCCCTTCACGCCACAACACCATCCGTTAGAGATTTGCCTCTCCACCGCCCACTTCTTTGCTTTGCGCCTTTGTCCCTCTCCTCGGTGGCGCCCGACAGTGCATGGACACCCCTCTTCGAGCGAGTCGCACCTGCGTACAACTGAAGAGGAACCTGTGGTAGACTTGGTAAGACAGCGTGCGTGGTGTGTGCACTTGTATCTGTTTTCTGACTTCTGTCCGTACGTAGCCAGCGTGTCGAGAACCCTGCTGGTGTTCAACGTTCGCTTGAGGTGAGAGAGCGGGCATCTCTCCCCCCACCCTATCTTCGAAGCACTTGGTCTTGTTCGCCGGCAACGAAGGGGACACAAGTGAAGTGCTTGCTTGCATGTACGCAATTCATTCGCTTGGGGTGCGCACACCACCATCGGAGCAAGCTCAGCAAAACCCAAAGAGTGGGCTCAGCAAAATACTTCAGTTCCCAAATCGAGTGGAGGAGCAGTAGTGAGCGCCGGACGTGGGAGCGATCCCGCTCCATTCACACTCCCACCTCCTTCCCCAACGCAGCACAGCTCTCTGCGGGACTGTGTGTTTGACAACTGTTGAACAGTCAGAAGTCCGTATGCATGTCAATGTAGCCTGTTGACATCGTTGGCTTTACGCTCTTTGCCTCTCGCTTCCCTTCCTTCCTTACTTCCCATTCCTCTCAGACCAGCTCAGTCTTGCCCCCTTCTTCCTTACCTCCCACTCGACGTTCCTGGCACGACCCTATTGACCCTAGCCTTCTTCTCATTCTACCCTTCTCAGACTCAGCTCTCCATCCGGGCTCAGGAGCTCGCCGCTCTTGTATGCGCCACTCTGACTCGCCCCTCCGCCCTTCTTGGCCTTTTCCTAGCATACAAGCCACCTCTCCTACCCTCCGGTGCCCACCCTTTCCTACTTATAGTCCTTCCCCTCACCTTGCCTTCACTCCTCCTTGACACCAAAGATCGCCAACCCTCAACTTGGAATCTTCAAAGGTTGCCCCTTTGATCCACTCTCTCCGCCCTTCTCCCTCCCCGCCCGAGTGAAACGACATGTCGACCACCAACCAGATCCTGAGCAGTCGGCTCGGCGCCGATCTTTGCCCTCTCAAACTCGCGACGCTGACCCGACTCGAAAAAAGGGAGCATCTCCGCGCCACTCTGGCAACGTACCCGGACCGGACCGATGTCTTGGACCCGTACTCGGATCCGCTGATCCAGCATCTCAACAAAGCCATCCTCGATTCCCAGAACGGATCCATCCCCTTGCTCTCCGGCGATTACATCTTGGTACTCAAGATCTCAAACAACCTTCGGTGGGCCACCGCCATCTTGCTACCGCGCGAGCGGTCGTCCTACTCGTCGCTCAGCCATTTCCACGCCATCGTGGGCGGCGCCGTCGATGTGATCGCCAATGCCTTTCACTCCAAACGCTTCGAACGGCTTATCCATCTCCTTTGCAACCTCGATCGGCCCTCTTCGCCCAGCGCTAGCCAGACCATAGCATCCATTCTCGAGGCGATCAGTGTCAAGAACAGGAGGAGGATGGTCAAGAAGTTGGCCTCGAGGGCCTACGAAGATCAGCGGGGAGAGATCCTGGCAGAGATCATCTCCTCGTCCCTTCGGCTAGGTTCGAACCTGCCCTTCAAGGTGACCGCCCCCCTGCTCAAAGCACTTCCTCACGATACTCTGCTGACCTTCCTCGTTGAACGAGATAGCCGAGACCGATTGGTTGGGATGGACGACAAGATTTGGCAAGAACTGGCCTCGAGCCGGCCTCGGGTCTTGAGGGAGTGGATCATCGCCGTGGAGGCAAGGGGGGATCTCAACCCTCGATCAAAGACAAACCGTCAACTCGTCAACGTACTTCGGCATACGGTCATGGATCCCCTTCTCATGGACCGCACAAAGTCGAAAGACGGCACCAAGACAGCGGGTCAAGCTTTTTTGGAAGAGACGCTGAAGCAGCGGAGAGAAATCCTCGACGTGACTTGCGAGGTGAAAGCCAGCAACCTCCTCCACGCAGCTCTTGGGAGTTGGAAGGCATTAAAAAGCTCGCACAACTTTGACCTCGTAGAGCTCGCTCTACTTGGGCCCCTCAGCAAGGCCAGAGAGAAGGCGCGGGCGGTTCAGAGTGACGGGACCACCAGTCGGGAGTCGCAAGAGAAGGTCGAACTAGCGTATGAGCTGATCGCAATGTGGGAAGCCTCTCGGTCCTGGACCGACGCTGATCTGCGCAGAAGATGCCACCGGCTGGTAAGCGATTGTGTAGCCTCGCTACCGCCGTGCTACAAGTCACCGCTCGTTCGCATCGATCTCAACAAGCCGGTCCTGGTCAACACCGTCCTTGGCAAAGTACCGATTCGCTCGCGGTGGGAACTCTTGGTGCTCCTCAATCGGCCCGAAAAATTGCTAGACGAGGGCGGTGGGGCGGGGGCGCGCCCCAGGGTCGACCTCAACTTGGTGGATGACGAGCCTGAGAAGAAGAGAGCGCTCCACCTTTCGACGCTGCTTCTCTTACCGATCAAGGATGCGAAAAGACTCTACTCGCAGGCAAAGGCCAGGAACGACGCAGGGTTCGCCGTCTCCGACCGGGGTGACATGAGGAACGACTTCTTCGAAGCGGTGATCAGAGCCAAAGGTTTCAACCCGAACCTCGCCCTCGACATGTTCAAGAGCAATTCGTGGATCATCAGCTTCTCCATGGTGAACAGAAGACATAACCTTGCAGTGGGTATGCTGGGGTGGAAGAGAGCTTTCAACGAGCACGACAAAGATTCCGGAGTGAGATTGGAGGGCATAGCAACGGGCAAGTTTCTAGAGACTCTGTGGTCGGGGCAGGAGCAAGCTCGGACTCGGTTGATCCGAGGAGCGAGGAGGGAGCCCGTTGATCCGAATCCACTCGACTCGATCCGACTGGACGTGAAGGAGAGTCTTTCTAGGGCCAAGAGATTCCAGGCGGGTGTGGGGAGGATGATCTTCCTAAACTACGCCCTGCAGCTGTCGTGCCTGACACTCTCTCCAGACCTGACGTTTTCGACGCTCGATCAGGTATTGGGCGCTCTTCTGAGGGACACGGTCACGAGCATGAACCTGATCCACAGCCGCGCTTCGACCAATTGCCTGCTAGGGACCCTGCTTCAGACCGTGCTCTCCGGACTTGCCAGCCTGGACTCGATCAAGCTCGATGGGTGGAGAGGTACGGATTTTGATTTCGAAAACTTCGCCAGCATGATCGGGGGGTACGACAAGTGTTGTCAAAGGTTGCTCGAGCACGTCGAGAGGAGGAGCCTAGAACCTGACTTTAACAGCCAAGAGGTGGGTATCTCCTTCCCAAGTTCCTTCGCCCCATTTTTCTCTCTCTTTCTTAAATTTAAGAAAAAACTTCGGTTCGACCTTTTCTAGCAAATCCAGTTCAAGTCTGATGCGCTTTCCTTTCTGACCATTCTCTTTCTTGGCATACTTCTCCCCTTCCCCTCTTATCGCTCGATCTTTCCAGATTGGAACCTTCGCAGCTTGTATCGTCAAAGTTGCAGCCATGAGAGTCGCGTGTTGGGTGCAGCTCAGCTCCCCACGGCCTGAAATGGCGGAACTTCTCAAGGCCATCCTGCTGGACCCCATGAGAGATTTCATGCTTCAGATGAGGAGGTGGCAGATTTCGCAAGGCTTCGATATCGCAGAGGACCCGGTATACGAGCGGACCTTTGGCTACAGCACCTACTCGATCGACTTGACTCGACATGGGCACATTGCCCCTGTCTTGGGAGGTTGGCTCGACTCTTGGTCCCTCAAATACAACTCGTCGATCTCGGAGGGAGAATCTCAATCCAAGGCGAGGACTGGGCGATCGACCCGAGCTCAAAGGCTGAAAGGCTCCAACTTCCACTTTTGGAAGGTGGAGAGTGGTTTGGATCTGAAGGCCTTCTCCGAGGCCCTCAATCATGAGGTGTTGCAGGAACTGGGGAAAGGTGCCGGCCAGGAAGGGAAGGACGAGGCGTACAGTCGTAAGGACGAGGAGAGGGATGCCGGGTGGTTGGATCTGCTCACTTGGTACGTCACCAACTGGTGTCAGGATGCAGGCGCCAAGAGGAGGACAGTCGAATGCTATTGGAGTGCCAGCTCCCCGACCAGGCAGTTGCTGATTCTGCGAGACAAGACGCTCAGATCGGCCCTTCTTTCCTCCAAGGAGAGGTCCGAGATCCTGGACCCATTGCTGGATGCGGACGCCTTTCACATCGCTGATGTCGCTCCTGTCGACCCACTTGCGAATTGGCCGAAGGCCAGGATGGAGCTCATTGATGATGCCGAACAGTTGCCGGGCCACGTCGATGTGGAAGACTCTCGAGAGATCAAGCGAAAGAAACTCGCCGTCAATGGCGCGCTGATACTGACGAAGGTCCTCGAAAGCTTGGTCCGCACAGGTTCTATCACGCGAAGCCAATTCCTCCTTTATTGCCAACTCAGAGCGGGCACAGAACCAGCGAATTTCTCCGGCAGTGTCCAGGATAAGCTGGCGATGCATCTGTGTGAGCCAGGAAATTGCATCAACTTTGTGAAAAGCTCAAAATTGGGCGGCAGAACCCTGGAAGAAGTACAAGAGGCGTCCATGGAGCCGAGAAGATATGGCAGCAGACAGTGGTGGTACCACCTTCGAAAGGCGCTCAAGCGAGGACTCATCTCCAGCGGAGAAATCGAGAAGGAGTTGCTGGTCCTCGGCAAGCTTTACACGGAAGCGAGCAAGGAGGAAAACGAAGGAGCCGACGCTATGGCTTTAGAGAGCGCCACGATCCGCGTCAGCGCTGCCTTACTGAGGACAGCCAGATCGGCAACCGCTCTGGAAATCGCCGGGCGGGTCTTGAAGAATCCTGACCTTTCCTCCTGGCACCGGAAGTTGCCGCTCAACCCTTCTCTCCTCACCCACCTTCCCGTCAAGGAAGCTTTGCTGTACCTCGAAAGCGTAGGTCATACCATTCGTGATCTCGCGGCGGAGCAGGAAAGGATCCGGATTCGAGAAGCGGAAGCAAGGGAAGGCTCTGAATCCGAGGGGATCAAGTTGGACAAGAACCCCTTGAAAACCAGCACATCGAAGGCGTTCATCGAATTCCTCTCCTTCTCTCTGGAAAGTCATTTGGTGGACACCAAGTCGCTAACCAAGAAGCTCTTGGAGATTTACCGGACCGTCAGCCATCACGACATCGCCTCCGCCGTCGTCGAAAAACTTCACATGATGTTGAAGGGGTGTTACCTTCCTTCAACTTCTTTGACCACGACGAGCCAAGGCGAGGCCGGGGTCTCCTCGCTCATATGGCAGGCGCTGACCTCGGTGGCTGAAAGAGCAGCCGAGGAACATTTCAGCGAGAACAGAGGCGTTAGGGTGGGGTCCTCGCTCATGTTTGCAAAGCTGGCGTTTCTCTCACACAAGTACGATCCCAGAAGCGATCCGGTCCCGGAGCTATCGTCGAGGTACCTCAACCAGGTCATCTTCGCCTACATCGAGAAGAGGATCCAGTTAGGGGAAAGAGGGCTGCTCCGATACGTCGGTCGATTGGAAAGCGTCGGCACCGAGAGGGAGGCCAGGTTGAGGAAGGCGATCAACCTCTTGTCCTGGCCATGGGAACTTGACTTGCAGCTGGAACGGTGGTTGATCGCCTCGCTCGATTCAGACTCGAGTCGGCAGTACCTGACCGAGATCGGCTTCGACCTGCTGAAACTGAAGGAAGGGACCATAGCAAGGCAGGACGAGTCCGCCTTCGCCGAGGTCGCAAGCTACCTGGACGAGGTGAGACCTAGTGGCTGGCTCCAATCACTGGAAGCAAAGTTGGAAAGCTATCAAGAGAGGGGTGGCAAGCACGATGCCGAAGCGGAGCCAACGACCGTACCCGCTGTTCTCATGGAGGACATCCGCAAGAAGAAGTCGGCGTTTGAAGCGAATCGAATCAAGGAGAGGTTGAGGTGGAACCACCTGGAATACCTTTTCGAACTTTACGGGCAGCTGATCAAAGACAAGTATGAGTCCCTGCGAGAGGCGACAGGAACGGATCAGAGGGTAGAGCAAGAAATAGAGGCGAACGAGGAAGGGGTGAACAAGTTCCGCCTTGTCGAGCAGTCGATCAAGAACATCATCGGAGTGGCGGCCAGGAAGCCTCGGGCCGTAGAGATGGCAGACGTCGATGGGCAACGTGGCGCGGCGGAAGGATTACGAGATTTCGACAAGTTGTCCAGGCGCTTCAACGTGGAGGCGATCGAAACCAACCGCTTCAAGGATTTCACCGCGCAGCGACTCAGATCCCGGATTTGGGAGGAGAACCACAAGCGACTTCTTTCGCAGATAAAGGTGCAGCTGGAGATCAACACGCAGGCGGGGTACCTCCTGCCACCGATTCGCTCGAAGCAGGCTGCCGCCGACCTGGCGGAAGCGGGGAGCGGAGGGGAAGAAGGGTCGCTGTCGGCAGGTTGGGGGATCGAAAGTCTACGATCGCAGCTGAGGACGGAATGGTACCTACTGCCCTGGGTGAGGATTGTCGGTCCGGAGGGGAAGAGGACGGGGGCCGAATGGAAGGCAGATGAGGGGGACATTGAGGAGTTGGCGAAGAAGCTCCTCGAATTCGTCCATGGGTCGATCGTGAGCAAGTTTGAGAGGAACGCGCAAGCGTTTCTGGAGGTGCTGAGCCCGGTCGGATTCAACCAGCACGTGCTCGTCGACCTCTGCAGGGCAATGCTGGACGAGCTTGAGAGATGGAAGATCGACACGGGGCTTCGGGTCAGAGGGACCGCGAAGGAGGAGAGGACCAAGAGGTCGAGGAGGAGGCTTAGGATGGTCCAGACGGTGCGGAGCCTGGAGGTCTTTGTCCACCTGCTGATCAAGGGATGGTTCGAGCAGGACTTCAAGAGGGTCATCGAGAGGGTCAAGAACCCCAAGGCCATCGAGTTCGTGAAGGGGATCAAGAGAGACCTGGAAGCCAGGATGCGCGAGTCGGTCGCGGCCTCCACAGGGAGGCACCTGTTCGCCGACGAGGAGGAGGAGGGGGGGGAGCAAGGGGATACGGAGCAGGAAGCGGAGGAGAGGGAGAGGAGGGAAGAGGAAAAGTTGAACGTCGAGCTGGCTTTGATCTGGCACGACGTCTTTTCCGGCGTGCTGGGAGCCTCGCCCTCGCGTCACGAGAGTATGTGGTGAAAGCCCCCAAGGAAACAGATGGGAATGGCAGGGTTTGCTTCCCCCCCCCCCCCCCCCTCTCCCTCGCAAATAGCGGTACTCGGTCCGTCGTGTACTCTCTCAAGTTGCGGTGCCCAAAGCTGGGAATGATCATCTCTTGTGATGGTTGTGGTGTGTCTTTTCGAGCCAAGTGTGTATTTACAATTTGTGGGTTGGGAGAAGGGGAGGGGGACAAGGTTCAGAGGATGGCGGGCAAGGCGACCTTTTCGATAAAGTAGGAGAGGATCCTCCTGTCGGAGGTGAGCTCCGGATGGAAGCTGGTGACCATGATGTTGCCCTGCTTCAATGCGACGATCCGGGAGTCTGTTGTGGTGGGGGGTGTGCTCTGCTGCGGAAGGTCGAGGTCGTCCTGCAAGGTGGCGAGGACCTCCAGAGGCGGCCTCTTGGCTGACTGATCCGATTCGGTCGGAGGTTGAGGGTCAGCGTAAGAGATGATGAGGCCCTCCTCCTCCTTCTCGGCAGCGCCATCTCCACCGTACGAAGTGACCTTTTCGATGGGCGTCGAGGTTCCGGACTCTGTTGTGGCGCTAAAGGTGGAAGAGGAAGAGGAGGGTTCGAGCTTGGAGTGGAGCAGACGTTCCACGACGGGAGCACGAATGAAGACTCCTGGGAAAGGACGATGGTCACCGACCTGTTCGAGGCAAGGCATGGAGAGGTTGGTCTCGAAGGAGAAGATCTGAGCTCCGTAACCGTTCCTGTTGACCCTGATGTCGACTCCGCCGATGAGTTCCTGACCTCCCTTCTTGCCTCCTGTCGCCTGGTTGGAGAGGAGGATCATGCCTGCGCAGGTCCCCCAGACGGGCTTACCGGAACGGACCCACTCGCGAAGAGGTTCGAACAGACCGACCCTACGACAACCCATGGCGATCACCGTCGACTCTCCTCCGGGTAGGATGAGGACCTGACATTGCGAGAGATCCTCCGGACGCTTGACCAGCTTTGCCGAGAGCTCGACCGAGTGGGAGTAAGGAGGTTGGAGGGAGAGGTGAGATACTTGGTTTAGGTGCTCGGAGAAGGCTCCTTGGATGGCTAGGACGCCAACCGTGACGAGCTTGCGTTGGGAGGGGGAGTTGGACATGGTTCGGGGAGGGAGGCGTAGAAAGGGAAAGAGGGGTAGGGGGGCGAGGTAGGATTTGTTTCCTTTTCTCTTTTTTTTTTTTTTTTTT
>KZ820263.1:0-16247 GCA_003144235.1 Violaceomyces palustris
AAAAAAAAAAAAAAAACAAAAAAAAACAAACAAAGAGTATTGAAAACAGGAGGAAGGGTCCCCACTTTCGTCTTCTCGGTCGCACTCTGTTCATAGAATCTCGCCCCCGCTCGGGAAGGGGAAAGAGTGGCAGCCAACGATCCTCTTTCCTTTTCGACCTTTTTCATTTCCTTGCTCCCCCCCACCCAAGCCCATGTAATTTTGAACGTTCGCACAACTTTGGATTTCATTCAAGATGAGAGGTGTGTGTCACACGACATTAGGACCTCCCTCCCCCTTTCGGGAGGAGGAGGAGATCCTCTCCAACCTCCTCTTCCAAGAAGGTTTCAACCTGTACCCATCCACTTTGACGAGGTGATCCAACTCCTGCCTCCAATTGGGATGGTTGGAGGAAGCGAGCAACCAGATCCTGGCGCCTTCCACTCCCTTATCCCAACCCGCCTTGGTCAACTTGCCCGCTCGACCCTGATCAACTTGGTGCGAAGGGACAAGACCGTGGAGGATGGCCTGACGGTTCTTCCAGACCCTGTAGATGGTCCATGCCAGGTCGTTCTCTCCGGATCGGGAGAGGCGGAGGAGGAGTCTGGATACGATCCACGATTTGATTTGGACGGGTTTCCTTCCCGTGAATCTCTTGCCCTTGGTCGAGGCTCGGAAGTCGTTCAGGAGGGGGGGGAACGTTCGACTCGTCGTCCCTCTCCCTTGATCTTTGAAGAGGTCTTCACGACCGAGTGGCTCCGAGATGGACTTGTACCTTTGCAGGTTCATGTACCCTTGGGACAAGGTCGTCATGGTCCCATCTTCCTGAAGACGGTGACGACCGGTTGCTTCCCTCCCTCCGTCATGATCCCCCTCCGACGTCGAGCAAGACCATCGGGAGTTGAGGTCGCCGTCGACTTGGTAGCTTGCCTCTTGGCTCTCGACAAAGATCTGGACTGCTCTCAGTAGCCTTTTCCTCTTCCTCAAGTCTTCCTTAGACCCCTTTGGTACCACCGACTCGGCCTGCTCATCCTCCTCCTCCTCCCCCTCCCCCTTGTTCCCCTCGATTCCCGAGTCGGGTGAGAGTTCGAGGAGGATCCTGAGACCCCAGGTGTCGTGGTCTGGTTCGACCCCTAACGATTCCATCTCTCTCAGAAGCCTCTCGATCTGAAGCCTCCTGGCTGCCGCCAGCAGCATGGCCTCCTCCTTCTCCATCTTGGCGTTGGTCTCCTTGTTCGCCTGGTCGTCTCCCTCTTCTGCATTGGGTCCTTCCCCGATCCGGTCCTTTCGGATGAAGTAGAGTTTGAAGTCCGAAGCCTCCTTCCGCGCCGTGGCCCTTGCCTCGTCCCTCAACTTTTGGAGCTTGAGCTTCTCGGCGTGCGAAAGACGTTCCGAGAGGTGAGTCCTTATGGCGGCGTTGTAGGCCGACCTGACCGTCTGGATCGAGACCTGTTGGTGTTCGAAATCGGCCTCGACCTTGGACTGCTGTCCCACTGACCGGGGAACAGGTAGCAGCGAGTGACCCAGCGCCAACCTGAACTCGTCGAACAGCTCTAGGATCATCGACTTTCTCTCCCTCGTCCATCCGTGCAGGGACTTGCTGGCCTTGTCCAAGGCGATGCTGTACAGTTCCAGAGGAGGTCGGAGGGGCGAGGCGCTGTCGTTGCGCCACTCGTCATTCCCCTCTACCAACGGCTGCTGCTGCTGCTGCTCCTTCCAAGCTCGCGTCAAGGCCACGGCCACGTTTACGGCGTGGTCAGGGTGACCGGCTTCGGAGAAGGCTTCGACAATGTTCCTTGCGAGATGAGGCGGTACCTGCACCCTCTGATCCTCGAGGTCTAGAAGCAGCCTCCTTGCCACGGTTCCCATCCCCTCCTTGAGGAGCGCCTTGATCAGCATTCCGGAAAACCTCGACGAGAGCCGATTGCCGCTCGAGAGCCAGTCGAGGTAGAGCCTGGTGGAAAAGTGGAGCCGTCGACCCTCTTCCACCTCGAGCGACCTGAGAAAGAACCAGCCGAATGAGGATCGGTCTGGGGTCGAAGCCGGGTGGATCGAGCGGGTTGAAAATGATTCCTCCTCGTCCCCCTCCCCCTCGGCCCCCCGGTGAGACCAGAGAGGAGATCCTGGCCTCCTGGATCTGGCGAGCTGGTAGAGCCTTTTTGAGAATTCGTAGTCCCTGACCTTGATGTGGATCCCAAGGAGGGAAGTGTGGGCTCGGAATGAGAGGGTTCCTTTCGTCATCAGGGTCGGATCGATCGTCAGGATCGAAGTGGTGAGCCTCCTGGCCTCGAGCATCAGCGAATCGACCGATCCGAACCTCTCCAACCTCTTGATCCGGTTGTGGAGCCTGTCCCCAGCTTCACCCCTCCTCTCCGGCGGGACGTAATCACCCAGATCCCACTTGCTCCTCTCGAGAAGCTCGGATAGCCCGAGGACCAAGTCATCGTGCGTCGAACGGTCGGGGACGTGACCCGAAGCCTGCGATTCAAAGTAGACCCTCATCGCCAGCTTGATCTCATTGGATCCGGGAGCTTGAACAGACGGCGCCGATTCGATCCAGTCGGGCACCTTTGGCGACCTCGCCACCTCCCGGACCAGCGAAGACATCACCGAAGAGTAGACCTCGTAACCGCACCAGGTGTGAGGGTGGTTGCCAGGGTGGTCCCTGGTACTGGACATTTTTCCGCCGCCGCCACCACCACCAGCTTGTTGATCCTCTCGCACCCTCGCCATCTTGGCCAGATCGATCAGATGTAGGCCAGCGGAGATGTCCCCCCTTTGGGCCATCTGCTCGGCTACACTTTGTGTGAAGGCTTCGATCAGCTCCGGATCGACTGTGAGACCGTCCTCCTCAGCCTCCCTGTCCCAGGGATGCTTCTCTCTTTCGCTCTGGTACTTTGAACCTAGTCCAGCGAGCAAGAACCCCGCCTCCTCCTCCTCCTCCAACTCCACTACTTCCTCCGCTACATCTCGGGGAGAGAAGGGAAAGAGTTGCCTCAACCCTCGCTCGCTCATCGCTCCCAGAACCTTTTGAACGCTCTGTCTGGTGGGTTCCACTTCTAACGCAAGCGTGATCCTCAGCATCTCGGAACCAACCCGATCGACCTCGCTCTCGGACCAACCCCTCCTTCTACGCTCCTCCTGGCCCTGTTCCGCCTCCCTCACCTCCACTATGCTGAAAGGGCTGCCGTCGCGAGCGATGCAGAAACTGTTGCCGAACCTTTCCAGGGCGTCCTCGAAAGCCAGAGGGTTGATCATCATCTGCGATCCCCTAACCGAAGAACTACCCCCCTCGCCACTCCGCGATTCGATCGCCAGGCCCTTTAGGTTCAGCAACGATTCTTGAAATCGCCCCGACCTGGAGAGCTGAAGGATCAGCCTCTCCCTCAGCCAAACTTGGACCTTTGGCCTCATCCCTTCCCCCAGGTCTTTTTCTTGAGTGGATAGAGTTTGGTCGAGCCTTTCGAGCTTAAGGACAATGTCGAGCATCCTATCCACTCCAGCCGGCCCGTCATCGCCTTCTGCTGGTGGTGATGGCGCGGCTCCTTCTCCTTCCCTCATCCGCCCCGGTCTTAGATCTCTGGACGTCGAATGCTCCTCCGAAGATGGGAGGAGGAGATGGTGGAGGTCCCAGTGAAGTTGGGACCATCTCTGATGGTAGAGTCGCCCGATTCCGGAGCGAGAATCGCCAAAGGCACGTCCGGGATCACTACGGAGATGAAGGTGAGAACTAGACCAGCTCGTCTCCATGTGAGGCTCGAGTTCGGAGAGCCTTTCCAGGTTGGCTTCCCTTTGCCGCCTGGAATCCTGCGTGACGACACCGCCTCCCGAGGAGTGCGAAGTCTGGCTGGCCAAGAGCGACCAAAGGCAGAACAGGAGGGGAAAGGGGGTGGCTCCCCTTTCGGTGTGCGTCATGGAGAGGAACGCTGCCCAACATTCTTCTGGATCCGGACGAGGACCGGTTCGAAGGAGAACTTGGTAGAGCTCCTCGTGAGGAGTTCCAGCGTAGGCAAAATCGTCACGCTCGAGCAGGGAGAGGGCGTGGACAACGTCGGGAGGAGGCAGGGAAGACGAGGGATCGCTTGCGTCGAAGGACGAGGAGGGTGCTTCGTTGGTGGGCGGATCGCTGGTTGGGTTGGTGGCGGTGGGTGATGTGGGAATGAAGTCGGGCCTGGTGTAGAAAAAGTAGCCATTGGATGGAGCGGCTCTTCCTGCTCCTCCCAAGCCTGAGGCCTGCCTCCTCGGGCCTCCAGAGAAGCCGTCGATGCTGGAGAAGAAGCGACGAGGGCTGGGGCAGACGGCGATGAGTGGTGGCTTGGCACTACCGCAGAGGCCGTGACGACGATGGTGGTGGTGAAGGTCCGCGGCTCGCCTCTGAAGGTGAGGGGATCTGGAAAGGAAGCTGGCGATCCTGCTGTTCAGGGTGCCCCTGTGCGTCGGGACCGAGATGGGAAGAGGGGTAGGGTGGTGGCATGGCTCGTTTGAGGAGGAAGCGGCAGAGGTCGAAGCGCAGACTTGGCAATCGATCGTCTCTGTATGCGGGGTGGGGGGGTTGGGTCGGGTCGGTGGCGGCGAGTTGGAGGTGAGGGCGGGGGCTGAGGGGGAGAAGGCTAGATGGGAGAAGAGTAGGCTCGAGTTTTGAAAGGGATTCGCGACCCTTCGTAGCATAATCGGGTTGGGCCCCGACCGAGAGTGAAGCAGAGAGCGACCGTCGTCGTTTCGCTTTGCTATCGTTTGTTCCTTCTGCTCCTTGATCGACCTAGGATCCGACGTTGGGTGCGTTGCGAGTTGGTGGTGGCGCGAGATCCTAGGAGGGGGAAGAGCCCGCTCTGGTCCTGGTCGAATGAAGGAGAAAGAGAGAGGGAGAGGAAGAGGGAAAGAGGGGGGAGTGTGTGAATGTATGCGTCAGTGTGCGTATCAGGAGGGGAGATCCCTCTGGCGCTCGGTGGTGGCTGGCTTTGTCGTCGTCGCCGGAATCGCTCCCTGGTCCTCCTCGTCCATCACCAACGAGGCGCGATCTTGCTCGTGGCTCTCCTCCTCCTTCTCGTAGATGCTCATCCATTCAGAGTTCCTTCGACCCCTCTTCCTCCTTCACCTTCTTACTGTACTCGTCATTTTCCTGCTTTTTTTTCTTTTCGACCTGGCTTCCTTCTCGCCGCCATCCATCGTCTTGAACCCTTTGGATCACGTGTAGCCACCCGATCCGATCGCCATCGTCTTGCCCTGGCGTGGTAGCTCAGCCACCCGATGGAGGTCGCTGCTTATGTAATCTGGCTCCCTCTGGCTCCAACCCTCCGCACCTTGGTTTAGGAATCGGTTGAAGTCGAAAAACGTGAAACGAATAGAGAAAAAGAAACTCGAAAGACAGAAAGAAACGAAAAGAAAAGAAAAGAGGTGGAAAGGCGGAGGAGAGGAAGAGGTGAGAGAGGCGGCGGTGAAATCAGAAAGGGAAGGGAAAGAAAAAAAAAAAAAAAAAAAAAGGGAAGAGGAGGAAGGAAGAAAGGTGCTCGTTCACCCACTCCCAAGCTAAGGGCATCATCATCGTGTTACCTTGCTTCCCTCCCTTCCTCTTCCTCCTCCAACTTCCTCCAACTTGACCGCATACACGATCAATCCATCATGTCGGAAGAGTCCTCCAACCAGCAGCAGGTCCTCAACCAGGGCCAGGAGCAGCAGCCTCAGCAAGCAGCCGCCACCACCACCACCACCTTGACCCAGGAAGAGGCAAAGGCGGAGTCCCTCCGTCAAGGTGAGCAGTCTACCCTTCCCCCGGTGAATGGTGTAGAGCGATCTCGACTTACCATTTCGAGATCTTTCCTTCCCCTTCCTCCCTTCCCCCCCCCCCCCCCCCCCCCCCCCACAGTCGAGTTCTACTTCAACGATGCCAACCTCCCCTTTGACAAGTTCCTCTTCACCCTGACCAAGAAGGACCCGGAGGGTTGGGTTCCCATCTCGACCATCGCCTCGTTCAAGAGGATGAAGCCTATGAGGGAGGCTCTTGGCGTCGAGGGGATCGCCGAAGCGCTCAGGTCTTCCTCCTCCGGTCTGATCGAGGTGGACGCCAAGGGGGAAAAGGTGAGGAGGACCAAGGAGCTGGTCCCCGTCAAGGACGCTCACGACCGCAGCGTCTACGCCAAGGGCTTCCCTGAGGAGACCGAGACGCTTCAGGTCGAGCTGGAAAAGTTCTTCTCCCAGTTTGGAAAGATCAACAGCGTCAGGATGAGGAGGGAGATGGGCTCCAAGGCCGAGGCCAAGGGAGGAGCCTCCAAGAAGCCCTTCAAGGGAAGCGTCTTTGTCGAGTTCGCCGAGTTCCAGCAGGCCAAGGACTTCCTCGCCAAGGCGGCCGCCGAGGAAGCCGAGCAGGACGGAGGCAAGGCCATCCGATACGACGACCAGCACCAGCTCCTCGTCATGAGCAAGGAGGCCTATTGCCAGATGAAGATGAAGGAGAAGGGGATCGACCCCTCGACCTCGTTCAGGTCCAACAGGTCGTCCGACAGGAGGGACGCCTCCGGAGGCGGAGCCAAAAAGTTCAACGCCTTCAAGGAGATGGACAAGGAGGCCAAGCAGGGAGGTTCCAACAGGAAGGAAGGAGGCGGGGAGGAGGGAGGAAAGCGAAAGCCTCTCGAGTTCGACTTCAACGGGAAAAAGCTGGTCACCAGGGAGGACGGGACGGTGGACCCGGAGGAGGTCGCCTTCCCTGAGAGGAGCGTGGTCAAGTTCAAAGGCTGCGGTGAGGGGGGCAACTGGAAGGAGCTCAAGGACACGCTGGCCAGCGTCCACCCCACCTCGTTCGTCGAGTTCCCTCAGGGCGCGGTCGAGGGGGCGGTCGGGTTCAAGGAGACGCTGCCGGACGAGAAGATGGAAGAGATCCGCGCCAAGCAGATCCAGGTCGGTGGCCAGACGGTCGAGTGGGAGAGGGTGGACGACGAGGAGGCCAAGAGCTTCTACGTCGAGAGGGCCAACTTCAGGGCCAAGTTCATGCTCCAACAGAGGGAGAAGGGAGGCGACGCGAGGAGCGGTGGCGGCCGGGGAGGTAGGGGCGGAAGGGGCGGAAGGGGTGGAAGGGGAGGAGGAAGGGGCGGAAGGAACGGAGGAGGAGCGAGGAACGGAGGAGGGGGAGAGAAGAGGAAGAGGGAAGAAGCGACCGGTGGCGCCGACCACCTTCCCCCCTCGATCGGAAAGAAGGTCAAGACCGACGAGTAGTGGAAAACTTGTGCCAACACTTTGGGGGGAAGGAAGGATCCCCCATCTCATCTGATTTTTCCCTCCTCTCCTTCCTCTTCCTTTTTTTTTCCCTCCTACTCTCTTTCCCCCTCCTCCCTTTCCACCACGATTCATCCCATGGGTCCTTGGCAGACTAAACCAATCCTGGCCGCAAGGGGGGTGTGAAAGGTGGGGTGGGGAGGGTTCGGCAAAGCCGTTCTCATTGCCTCCTTCTCGTCGCATGTTGTCTCGTCCCCTCACACACATACAAACACACACACACTTCTTTCCGCTTCCTTTTCTTCTTCCTTTTTGTAACTGCTTTTCTTTTCCTCGTAATTGGCACGAGATTTGAACAAAGTTTTCTTCCCTTCGTTTCGGATGGACGAATGGGATGTGGTTTTACTCCATTCCCCGCCCTTCTCCCCTCACTTCAAGCCCATCTCCCTTCGATGCTCGTCGACGTGAGACTTGATCGCCCTGTCGGCGATCAAGATCCTCCAGATGGGTAGGCCGACCTGTGTGTGTGTGTGTCGTTGCGCTGGTTAGGGAAGAATTTGCGGAGCTAGGTTGGGAGAAGGGCGAAAAAAAACTCACACTGGCAACGACACCGATCAGACCGTCAAGGAACCAGTTGTTGCTGGGAGCCGAACCGTTGGCAGAGACTCGGAAAAGGTCCGAGACGAAGTCGGTCGTGATGAAAAAGTGACCCTGTTCTATCCCTTTTTTTTTTTTTTTTTGGGTACGAAGTTTGGGGAGGGGTGGTACCTTTCATCAGCTTTTTTTTTTTCTTTGGTCCATTTTTTCTATCCTCACCTAATTTTTCATTCACAAGGAAGTTGAAGGGGAGCGAAGGGGGGGGGGGGGATACCATACTAACCTTTGAGAAGACCCTTGGCGCAGACCTCTGGGGTGAGACCCTCATCGACCCCTTCGATCTGCTTGGTGATCTTTGGCTTGGTCTTGTTCTCCTCCTCGAATCCTGGTGAGAGGATGGTGGCAGGGAAGTAGGCGTGAACCGAGATGCCGTAGAGTTGGAGTTCCGATCGGAGCGACTCGGCCAATCCTTTGTGGAAAGTTTCAATGATGAAAGTTTGTGTTTCAGGATCGATCAAGGTTTTCCACGGGGGGGGAGGGGTAAGGCAAGGGGGGATGAAAGGAAATGGGGGGAGGGGTCTACGACTCTCACCTCGGATGGCGTGCTTCATCGGAGTGTATTGAGAGTATCCTACGAGGCCCATGAAGCCTAGTACGGAACTGACCAAGACGATCTTTCCACCCTTGATGCCATTCCTAGCCATGACATTGGCAGCAGCCTGACACATGGAAGGCGGAATCCGGAGGTTAGTCGATCATCGCCTAGGAAGGGGGGAAAGAGGGAGCCGTAAAATTCCAGGTCATTTTTTCTTTTCGTTTGGGGCAAGAGAGAGAACTCACGTGCGAGGTTGCCAGGCAAGTCCAGTAATCCGTCTTCATTCCGGCTTGGAAATCCTCCTCGGTCTGCTGGAGGAAGAAACCAGGTTTGGCTCCACCAGCGCAACAGAAGACGGCATCGGGGACACGTTGACAGGAATCCACGGCTCTCTTGGCGCCTTGGAAGGTCGAGACGTCCGAGGCTACGTAGTCTATCTTTTGAGAGGTTGAAGAGGCCGATTGCTTTGGTGAGAGAAGCCGCACCCCGATTTTGGCACGAGAGAGCAAAAGCGACGCCCCCGCACCCAGACCCCATGGCATGGTTGGACGAAGGAGGACAAGGGTCAGTTCGGAAAGGTCGCTTTCTTTTCCTTGTTCACTTTAGCGTATTTGCGCATTGTTCCGAGAGCCAGAGGTTGATGCTGTTGCTAATTACCTTGACTTTTCCCAAGGCAACTATCAGCTTTTCCTCGGACCTGCTGCAGATGGTGACGTTGGCACCTTTTGAAGCCAAGAGCTGGGCCAACGCCAGGCCCAGACCTTGAGATCCTCCGGTGATGAAGACGTTCTGCGGGGGGAACGACAAGGGAGGGTAGTGAAGGGAGGAGATGAACGACAGGAGGGTCCTTTTTAACGTCCCCTTCGATCCTGATGGTTGGAGATGAAGTGTGCGTACCAACCTTTGATTTCGGATCCCAAGCTTTGTTCCACATCAGTCTCGGGAAAAGGAGGGAGGAGCCTGAGAGAATGAGGAGGAGAGTGATCAAGATGGTTGTGAGGGCGTAGGGAGAGAGGTCCATCACAGTGAAGTACTCCGACGGTGGGAGGGGTGGAGATGCTGGCTTACTCGGTGGAGGTAGGCGAGGAAGAGAGGGAGGGATGGAAGGAGGAGGATGGAAGTAACGATTCAGGAGAGGACAGAGCTGAGAGCCGAGTGTTACTTTTTTTTTTTCTTTTCTTGGCTTGGGAGGGGATCCATCGCGGCTGGCTGGTGGTACTGACTGGCTGCACGTACCACGCAACCACCGATCTTGCGCTTCCTCTACTTCCTCTTCCTCCTCTTCTTCCTCTTCTTCCTCTTCTTCCTCTTCTTCCTTTGCACCCATCTTAATCCCTCCAATTCCCTACTTCCTCTTCCTCCTCTTCTTTCTCTCTCCCTCTGATTCGCTCACCCTCTCACACATGTCAGAGGCAGACGACCCTCTCCTCAGGGTCGGTCAAAGTCAAGATCCACAGGATTCAACACCTCCCTTCCCAGAGCTCACCCCCCTCTCCCACGACCTAGACCTCCTCTCCCCAATCAAATCACCCGATTTCGACCTGGACCAGTTCCTCCTATCCCGGACAAAGGCCTCCGACCTCAACCACATCATCAGCGACCTAAGATCCTACGGGCAGAACCTCAAGGAGGAGCTCGTCGCCATCATCAATCATGACTACAAGGACTTTGTCTCTTTGGGAAGGTGAGACCTCACCGACTTTGACCGGAGATCGGCCTTCCAGTCACTCTGTCTCACTCTGTACCACCTTCTCTCCTTCTCCCTTTCAAACATACACAAACATAAATGCAACCTTTGTCCCAGCGGTCTCGAATCCGAATCACACCGGATAGCCAGGCTAGGATGGTCCTCGTCACCCTCCACCTCGGCCTCGCCTAGGAAGGGAGAAATGGCTCCAGTCAGGGAGACGTTGGTCAGGTCCAGAGACACTTTGAGAGGCGTCGAACGCGAGATTCAAGATTGCATGAGGAGGAGAGAGGAGGCCAGGGAACGAAAGGTGAGTGGACCCCCCCCCCCCCCCCTAACCTCTCTCGGATCAGGGTAACATTTTCTAGATGAACATACTGTTGCCCATCTTAAAGAAGGCACGAAAGAGGAAAGTGATGGAAGGGCAGAGGGATGTGTGGAAATGAAGGGTCTGCATCGTGGATTCAGCTCAAAATTTGACCCCTTCTCCCACTACTTGCCCTATTTTCCTTCCAAGGTCTGCCTGGATCTCATGCTGCAGCTGCACGATTCCGTAACGAGGCTCGAAGGCTTGCTCCTGATACCGTCTTCAGGCAAAGGGTCTTTTCGAAGGTCCTCTTATGCCAGATCCTACTCTGCGAACGGAGATCCAGCCACTCCGAGAGATCATGACGATGCGGTTTTCGAAGATGATGCTGAGGAATCCGATCAAGGTTCGGAAGACGCCTTGTCGTCCGACTTGGAGGACGATTCGGACGATGATTACTTTAACGCTGTTCACTCTCCTCAGGACCAAGCCCTTAGCAGTTCCATCAGCCCCGAGGATTCGCCCAAGGTCTTGACAAAGCAGATCGGTGCTCTTCCCTTCTCCCTTTCCCCCAACGATATGGATGGAGCTCACCAGGCTTCTTCGAGCATACATTCCAAGCATCAGCAGCTTCAGGAACGAAGGAAGAAGAGACGGCGGTCAGGGAATCGTAAAAGCTTCATCGGTGTCCATGGATCCATGGCGTCCAGGTCACCGGAATCGCCCACGAGCCCGATCAAGAGCCTCTCCAGGAGCGGCTCGAGCAAGCTGCTGACCAAGTCGGCGGCGAGGATGGCGATGAATGGCAAAGATGATGCGATCTCCTCCTCGCTCCTGAGTCTCCCCCAGAGGATCTCGAGGACTTCGGCTGAGTTCTCCAGGTTGGGCTTTCTCAGCAAGAGGGTTCAGGAGCAGGGCCTCCAAGCCTTTTCCAATGTTTTGAAAGAGGTGAGGCTCAACACCCACAGATATTTGCCTTGTCCCATCCCCCCTCCACTTTCTCCCTCAAGTACCTTTATCCTTTGTACTCTGATCCCACGCTGAGAGGTACTCTTCTTTCCTTGCCACGGCCCATTCGGGTTCCCCCTTCCCCTCTCCCGCTCCTTTCTCCCCTTTCCTGGGCGACACATGCCTGTAGAGGATCGACCACATCCGGACGACGCTCCGAAGGGATCTTCGAGCTCTACTCAAAGCCCTCCTCTCGCCTCAATCGCTGCTGGTAAGAGGCCCTTGGGACGATGGCATTGCGGAGGAGTTGGTAGCGCCTCGACGATCCTCCATTGTCCTCTCACCTCGAAGGCATCGCTCATCATCCACCCGAGGACCTCAACAAGCCGCGGCCTCCGGTCCCAGTAACATCACGGGGCCGGCACAAGATCTGGAGAGCTGGAGTCAAGTCGCCCTTCTGGCCAGTGAGGAACAGGAGCAGCAGGAGGCCAAAGGGGATGAGGAGGAGCGAGAAGGCGGCACGGGAGGGCGTAGGACAGAAAGAGAGTACTGGGAAGAGAGGCGATCCGAGCAGAGGGGTTGGTTGGAGATGGTCCTGAACACTTTCGTCGCCCTGGGCCCTTCCTCTGCCAGGCAAGCGGCAGCGACCAAGGACCAAGGACTGATGGACCATTCAGAAGAGTTTGAGAGCCTAGGCGCCAGAGAGGCCGAGGAGGCCGTCAGGGAGAGCCTTGTAAGGGATTGGATGGCCAAGGTGAGTGAAGTGAAATTTGTTCTCACGAGCCTGGGAGGTACATTTCGCTTACAGGGAGTTATTTTGGTACAATCTTGTTTTGGTGGGTTTCTTCTTTCTTCCTTTATCTTATCCTACTCTACCTCCAGGCAATCAACAGCTCCTCACTGGAGGAAAAACCACCGCCCACATCGACCCCCAAGACCCCTATGACCCTGTGGACGGATGACGGACGATCAAGGAAAGAGGAGCTGGCTTACTCGTCCGAGGTGGAGTCAAGGCTCCTCCCCATTCTTCTCGACTGGGAAAAATTGTCTAGGGGGATGGGTCCATGCCCGGTCGAAGCTGACGAACCCTTGCTGAGGCTATACAACAAGATCCTGACTTTTGTCGCTCGAGATTGCTGGCACATCTGCCAAGCTGCGGATCTAGTCTCCGGTTCTTCCTCGGCCAGCAAGCAGCAGCAGCAGCCAAAGACCCTCTCCGACTTGAACGAGACTGGGAATGGTGCGAAGGGCTCACAAAGTTGGGGGAAGACCGGCGGCGACGCTTCGAACGTGGTTGAATGCAACGTCTTTGTCAACGTCATCTGGGATGAGATCTCTACGAGATTGACTGAGGAGCTGGGGGGGACCATCTTCTTCGTCGGTAGGACGGCAACGTTCTACAGGAATTACACGATCACGCAAGCCTTCCTCGATTCCTTGGCAGACCTGGCTCCTTCCTCTAGGGCCTTTGAACAGCTCGTCAAGAGCAACTCCTGGAACTCGTTCAAGAGGAGGTGGCAGCTCCCCGTCTACTTCCAGATGAAATTCAGGGAGGTCATCACCAGGTTGGAGGAGGGACTCCTGCAAGGTACCCTTCCTTCGAGCTCGGGGGATGGCCTCGAAAAGGAAGAGACAGGTTCCTACTCGACCAGTTGGAAGAGGGATCAGCCCCTGCTCAGAGGGACTAGGGTCGCGATCGAATCGTTCGCTTCACCCTGGAAGGACGGCGTCCACCTCCACGAGCTCTCGGCCAGGGAATGGAGGGTCAGCCTTCAGATCTTGAGCCGGTACAAGGGTTGGATCGAGTCAGAGTTGCCAGAGGATCTGATGGCGGCCATCACGGCCGGTGGCGTTGCGACTCATCCGAACCAGAACCAGAACCAGAACCAACCCAACAACAGACTCGAAGGGCTGAGGCAGCACGCGAGAAGCGGGAGCGACGGCTCCGCTGGAGGCAGAGGCTCGATGGAAGGTCAGTCTAGGGGTTGGAACAACAATGGGACGGCGGCGGTCCCCAACCTTCCCCCTAGCAGGACAGGTACACCCCTCGGGGCCAGGGAAACGGAACCCCGCGACATCCAAGGAGAGGATCAGATGCTCAACCATCTGACCTGCCTGGCGGCCGACTCGTTGCTCTTGGAGACCAAGGTGCATGAAATCTTTGACAACACCATCCTCCCCAGGCTCGTCCTCGGCCAAGTCAAGAGGGGAGCGGATGATGGCGATGATGGTGACGACGAGGTCATGTTCGAATCTTTGAGGGGTGAGTCTCACGGCATTCCCTTCAGTCAGAAGGATGATTGGTTTCTTCTAGTCATATTTCGCTTTCGGCTTGCGCCGAGATGATCATCTTCACACTACTATCACACTGGAGCATTATTGCTGAAATCGAAGTCCATCTCTCTCCTCATGCAAACATACACACGCTCTCTCTCTCTCTCTCTCTCTCTAGGAGTCCTCGAAGAGTCCCTATCGTATCGAAAGAACCTCTTGCCCCTAGTGAGGAGAGCGGTAACGGGCATCCTCAAATCGAGGTGCGCCGAACCACTGAGGCTGGTGAGGTCGATCAACACCCAGTACCGATCCGGAGTCTCTAGCCCTTCCTCTTCAACGGGCTCTTCGGCAGGGAAAACAAAGGCAGGAGGGGAAGGACAAGCCTCACTCGGGCCGGAACCGAGCGCGTTCGTCGATCAGGTCCTCAGACCTCTCTTCCACTTCCTGGGAGGTAGGTCGGCCGACGAGGATGCTGCGACGGCGACAAGTAGCAGCAGCGCTCATCCGACCTCACCCGCTTTGAAGCTCGACCGCGAGGTCAGGGAGGATTGGAGCATTGAGGTGGTCGAAGATGTCGTGAATCGGTGAGTTGTCGTCATCTGGGGCCATAATTTTGGGCCAGATCACCCATCATTTCATTTCTGACACTTTCCATCTCTCCACATCTCAAATCGCGGCGGGGATGGAAAAAAAAAGGTACGCGAGCTCTCTGCTGACGATGAACAAGAACCACGAGTCGCTCCGGAGGTTAAAGAGGGGGAACAAGGGGATCGGCGGGATTCAAGGGATGGTGGGAGGTTTGATCAGTGGTGGTGGTGGTGGAGCCTCTTCCTTGTTTGGCGGAGGTGGAGCCGGAAGTGGTGGCGAGGACGTGGAGGGAGAGAGGATGAGAAGGCAGATGGAGTCCGACGTAGATCGACTCGAGAGCGAGGTGGCGAGGCTCGGCAAGGCTTGCGACGTTCGGATCGAGTTGAAGGGCTGGCCGGCATGGGAAAGGCTAAGGAGGGCCTGCAAGGGTAGCACCGAGGATCTCTACTAAGAACGGGATCTCTCCCCTCCTCCCATGGCGATCAGGGCGGGCTCCGGGAAGGCCATCCGAGAGAGAGAGAGAGAGAGAGAGAGAGAGAGCGGAAATCCAATGTTTGTCTGCAACCATGGTGGTCGAAGAAAGACAGAGGAATTGCAAAAGGGCATGCACCGTCAGGCAGAAGGGACTCGCCAGGAGTGTCTCCCTTTCTTTTTTCTCTTTTTTTCTGGCTCTCGGCTTCGAAGGTGGTCCGTGTGTGTCAGCCCATCTCCATCTTCCCGCCTCACTTTTCTTCTTCTTTCGAGATATTTTATTTTACTTTTCCTTCCCTTTTAGCGCGGCGCGACGCAATTTGGGGGTGGGACACGGTAGTCCGTGCGCTCTTTCCCTCCCTCGGTGGAGCGCGAGAAAAGAGGAGAACGATCGAGACTTGCGTTCGAGTTGAATGTGTGTGTGAGAGAGAGAGGGAGATATGGAGGGTGGGAGAGGAGAGAGAGAGGGCCTTTGGTGTTCTCGTTACAACGTACCCACCCCCCTTCCTTCTGCCACCGCTCACCCCTCGAGAGGGGAGGATCTCACCATGAAACCGATCACCTGCTCTGCTCCATCTTTGGGGATGCCCCCCCCCCCCCTCGCCTCTGTCTGCAAGGTGGAGTGGATTGTTCCATCCGTCTTGATTTGTTGACGGAATGAGATGATGGTGCGAGCCAAGAGAGTAGTAGGTAGGCTGCTCATGACGATTGGTGAAGGGGGGGGGGTGGGTTAAGAAGTACGTACGTACGGTACCTTGGCTGTTGAGCCGAACCGCATGTGCGGTAGGATCACAACCCATACGCGGCTCACTTGCGACTGCTCTCCATGTCATCTTGGGAATTGGAGTGCGATGCAACCGTTTGAACTTGGAGTGGTTTCTGACTTTGTGTAAGGTTGATGATGTTTGAACTAGCAACGAGTAATCCACGTACTGTACTGCTGTCTGCTCCGCCTCTTCTTACTACTTTGGATTAGGTTGGGTGGACACGCTTGGGCCCCCTCTGCACAGAGCAGGGCTTGAACGGAGAGGAGCGCGATTCGAAGTTGGTGGGTGTTCGTAGATCTTTACAGAATCCTACGAAAGTCGATGGGGGAGACTATTCGCATCCTTTCACGTCGTCTCCTCTCCCATCTTGAGCTTTCAACTGGATTCTCACATGGATACCCGCCCCCCCCCCCCATATGCATTCATGTTCTTCTTCCTCCCTTTTTCCCTTTCCCTCCTCTCCACCTGAAAACAGTCCGTTTGGATACTGTATGCAATGTGAATGTGTTCATGGTGGTGTGTGTGAGAGAGAGAGAGAGAGAAGGGTCAGTCAGGTTCGTTGGCTGGCTCCTTTGGCTGGGCACGGACTCCAATGGGGGATGAGGAAATCGCCTCGAAAGGGGGTGGTTACAACCTCACCGAGCAAGAAAGGGATAACGATTTGAATTGGTGATCTCTAAGGGATGGCTATCTCCCTCTTCGCTCATCCGCCCCCCCTGCCCCCCCCCCCCTTTTTCGCCTCTTCCCCTCTTCCCCTCTTCCCTTAGCGCTCGACCCACACACAGGCCCACTCGACGGCACTCGCACTTCTGACCGCACTTCACCCCC
>KZ820264.1:3690-16216 GCA_003144235.1 Violaceomyces palustris
GGGGGGGGGGGGGGGGTATAGGAAAGTGGACCAGCGGAGAGTATACATATCAAAAAAACGGGAGAAGAAGGGGAGCAAGATCCACTCGACGGTTGCTTGGAAGAGAGTTGGTGAGGGATGGTTTGTGGACGAGTTTTTGATCGAAAAGTGAGGGGGGATGAGTGGGGGAGAATCAAAGACCAAAGGCAGATTGGCGAGACAGAAAGAAAAAAATGAAAGCACTCGACACCCTCGCTCCCTCAATGCCTTCCTACGTAAAACCCTATCGAGTCCAAGGGGGGTAAGACCTGGATGGGGAAATTGACTCTGAACCCTCCCACCTTCTCGAAAGCCGGGCCGCCGGTCCGAGTTTGGACGCTGATCGACGATTCATCTTGGCCGCAACCGTTCTGGGACGTCCTGTTGTTCTGATCCGTCAGGAATTCCATCGATTCGTCGTATTGGTTCCTCGACTTCCTGCAGTCGTCCGGTTGGTGGACCCAGTGTACCTTGCCGTTGTCCGAGAGCCAGGGAGACGAGATGGGCGTCTCGAACCTCTTTCCCTCCTCATCCTCCCCCCGTTCGGCATCCTCCTCCTCCGAGGCGGGCGTTCCTCGCTCGGACTCGCTCTTGTCCGTGAAGGTGGGAGACGAGGAGACCAGCGAAGGCGTCGTCGTCCCACTCGAAGCAGACTTGGTTCCAGATCCGATCCGATCCCTGGGGCCCGTGATGCAAGTGTTGTAACGTGCCTCCCTGTCCGGTCGTGAGGTGGGGATGTAGGAGGACTGATACGAGAATAGGCTACGAGCCTCGTTCCGGTGCCTGCCATCGTTGCCTCCGAGCATGGCCAGCCCGATCCCGAAGCCGAACGGTAGGGACATTTCGGCGGTGCTGGCAGTCGAGTCGGGGTCTTGGGAGGAGCAGCTCAACATTCGGATCTGAGGCGGGCCAAAGTCGTACTTGGGGTCTGGAAAGAGGCCACCATCCATCGGGTCAATCGACTCGACCGCGTCTGCGAACCTGTCTTGGTCCATGTCTTCGTTGGGACCCGAGCTAGCCCAAGGCAACGACGTCCCTTCGCTTTGCGCCTTGAGCTCCCCCACGCATGTGGCCTTGTCGACCGCTTCGCCCGCACGAGCCTGGCGGTCGATGCAAGGAGGGGAGATACATTCCAAGGTACCATCAAAGCAATCGTCGCCGAGCTCGGTTCTAGGACCCCACACTTCCGATTCTTCATCCGAAGACTTTCTGTTTCCCTCGCCCCTCTCCTTGCAATCTTGATTCGAAACTGCCAATGGCGCTGGGTTGGCCGCGGTAGCGCTCGTGACTGAGAAGGAAGTGGATGACGGCCCACCGCAGTTGCCTGGGCTCACGACTGCCTTCACCAAAGCTTTGTTGATCCTGGTCAGAGACTTTCCTACCCTCTTCAAGGTTCCTTTCCTCTTGGGAGTGGTCGCGGTTGTGGCGGTGGTAGGGAGACTGTCGCAACCTGACGTTCCTGCGGGAAGCGAGGTGCTGTCGGACGGAGTCGTCGTCGATCCTTGGGTCTTGGCCCCGCCGCCTTGATTCTCTTGCTGTTCTTTGCCTTGACCTTCCGAAGTGCTCGACCAGGAGGAGGTAGGCACGATGTCGTTCTTCGCACTTGGATTGTTCTTGGACAACTTCAGGTTCCCCAAGCTCGCCAACTTCCTCAGGCTAGACTTGCTGCCAACGGTCCTTAGAGTAGGCGAGTTCGGAAGGTTGCCGCTTGTGTTGGAGTTAGGAATGCTACTAGTCGGTGAAGGGGAGAGGTCTGCCAACGTCGATGGCGTTGTAGGCAGCAGGGGCGACCTTGGAGGTTCATCGAGTTGGATGAAGCTCATGGGGGCTACCTCGGAGCTCTCACGCTGACTGTGGCAGCACCCGGCGAAACAGGCCATGTTCGGAGGGTGAGTCCGTATCTGATTGGAGGGCGAGCTAGGCATGGGTTTCGCCTCTTCAACCGAGATGGAAAGGGTTGGGGTCCCGAAACGGGGAGAGGATTGAGCTGTCGAAGCATTCGACCTAGCTCCCGGGGAAGGCATCGGAGGTTCAGAGGATTGCCGGATCGTCCTGTCTTCAGATTTGGATTCCGGTGCGTCGACCGACGAGGAGTACTGCAACGAGGAGGACGCTGCTTTCCTCGCCGTCTGGCCGCCGATAGAAACATGTCTCATCGGAGCTACACCAGTCCCAGCATTCAGCGCTCGAAGCATTGGAGCCCTTTGTACGGCGTTCATGGCCTTCTCCTGAGTCAGGGATGCGTGAGACGGCACATTTTCCAGAGGCCTTAACCTTTTTGGCAGACTTGGAGGGACCACTTCCCCTGACCCACTAGGCCAGGCGCTTACGGTTGCATTCGGCTGAGGTGCGATGCTGTAGCGAGCCGAAGCCGGTGCGATCGGCTTGCCATCTTTGAGATAAAGCAGGGTC
Organism: Violaceomyces palustris; assembly: GCA_003144235.1. Lineage (NCBI taxonomy): Eukaryota > Fungi > Basidiomycota > Ustilaginomycetes > Violaceomycetales > Violaceomycetaceae > Violaceomyces > Violaceomyces palustris. The sequence continues at coordinate 6,121 of KZ820264.1, forward strand.
GAGTGCCTCCTAGCTTGAGGCTGAACGACCGACATCCTGTTCTGCTGCTGAGCAGCAGCTAGGGCGAGATTCACGTTTGAGCTCCGCTTTTGAGAAGAGAGCCTCGCGGCATTTGTGGCGCTCATTCTGTCCGCCATCACGACCTCAGACGTGAAAGGGCTCTTCCATCGATCCGGCGACGTGACGACTATGTTCGAGACGCCCTCAGGGAAGCCTTCGCCTTGAACGGGTGACCAGATTGCCTTGCTTGATCCAGCAACTTGCTGATGCTCCCTGAAGGTGTTGATCGTCTCTTGCTCGGCTTCTCTGGCCGCCTTCCTCCTCTTCGCAAGGTCGCTCATCTCGGCAATGTTTCCAGGCTTCAGGACCGGCCTGGTTTGAGACTGTAGGATGCCTAGGGGCCAGTCCGACTTTGGCGCAGTTTCAGGCCATTTGGAAAGGTTTTGGATCGGCGGAGGCAGTCTGTCCGTTAGCTTTGCGCTCTCAGCAATCGATTTGCCTTTCGATGTCGGTGTGGAAGAGGATGGTGGGCCGGTGTATGCGATGAAGATGGGGGTTCCGGGTGAGGACAGAGTCGGGCTGCTTTTGCCTGAATACACCGAGGTATCACGGATGGGCGGCGAGGGGAAAGCTGAAAAGGCGTCCGGGCCACTCTCGCCAAGGTCCGAATTATACGAATCACTGACCGGCACCTCTCCTTGAGCCTCCTTGCAGTCAGCTTCTCTTTCTCCTTCTGCTTGTTTGCCTGTTCGGAGACGCTCACTTTCCTTTCCTTTTTCTTCCTGCGATAAAGGCACGGATCTGAAGGAAGGGTCCGGAGAGATCGCCACGATCCCCAACCCCATGATGTCATCGGCCTCCCCATCCAATCCCTCCTTGCCGCTGAGTACCCCTTTCCAGGGTTTACCGTTCGAGTACGGGTGTGGAGCGCGATTGTCGCTTTCTCCGAAGAGATTTGAACGAGCCGATGAAGGCCCTGGCAAGCTGAGGCCAGAGTTGGGTACGATGGGAGAATTCTCGCCATTACTGGAACCGACCAAAGTCGAGTCTGCGGAAGAGGACAAACTCGGCGAGCTACTAGCTTGGCCAGGATTCACAAAAGGATCGACGGCGGCGGCGAGGTCGAGCCTCGACATGTGCCCGACCTTGGGTCCACCCCTTGTCTTGGATCGGGCGAGCCTCGCAGCGCTCGCTCGGATACCGAAATCTTGGTTGCCATCTTGCGGATGAAGGCTCGTGTCAGGCGTGCTTCGATTTTCAGGGTTTTCTTCCTTTGCCTTCGGCATTCCTGTGAGTGACGTGCTTGAAGCTTGACATTTTCCATTTAGCCGTGAATGGCTCATGCGAGAACGCAAGGTCTTCAGGGCTTTCATCCTTGCCAGCTCTTAGTCGATGCACGTGTCAAGGTGGTGTTCAAGAAACGATTTATGGAAGAAAGGGAAGCTGAAGGTGCGTGTGTTTGGGCCTGGCGCTGAAGAAGCGCCAAAAGAAATCGAGGTGAAAACACCTTCCCTTCAGACAAAGGGGAAGGCCCTTCGATTGACCGAAACGATTGTTGCCAGTGGAACAATGTCAGGTCATGAACACGAAAGCAAAGTTGAAGGGGAAATGGGCCGTCTGCTGAACCGGGAAGAGAGCGGGGGGGGGATAGGAGGCTGGAAAGAAGAAATGTTCCTCACGTCTGTGGTAGGGCGAAAAGGTTGTTGCAAGGGTTAAGAGCAAGTGCAGAGGTCGTGGCAGGAAGGGGGGGAGGGTAGATCATCAGAGGGTGAATAAGGTGTTGCCAAGCGTATATATGGAATGATAGCTTCGAGAGGGCATCCACAGAGGAGGACCAAAGACCGATCGTTCAGAAACCAATCGTAGGTCAGGTGCTATCGGATACTGAATCTGGTCAAAGGGAATTCGAGATGGCTTGGTGATGAAGGCCAAGTAAACAGCCCACTCTGAAGGCTGGGAAGTAGAGAACAAGTTCGGTACTGAATCTGGATCAGCAACTGTGGCCCACCGGTACGTGACGCGAGAAAGCTTATAGATGAGCCTCGCTATGCTCTGCGCCTGATCCCGAGCGGAGCGGAGGGGGCGGAGGGGAGCTCGCAGCACTTTGCCAGGAGTACTTGATGGCTTGGGGTGGGCAAGTGGGCAAGTGCTGAGGATGAGGAGCAGAGCGACCGGTAGAGCTTAGGCTATCGGAAATCAAAACCTTGTCCAGTCTAGAATCTGCCGGTGATGGCGCATGATCATGTAACTGGAAGAGTCAAGGGACGATTGGGATCAGACGGATGCCCTTTCAACGTTGCGTTGTTCGGGGACATGGTGGAAAGTCAGGGAAGGAGGTCCAAACCGGCAGTCACGTTGCTTCTTTGAAAAAAGAAAGATGGGCCATTCTAGTGAGGGTACAGCGGGTCGAAGAGGCAGACGGGCCAACATCATCACCAAGCTGTGAGCCTGGACCAGTTGACTGGAACCCGAGGGGTGGGGTGGATGGGGTGAGCGGTGGGCAAGAAAAGAAGGAAATAAGTTCTCAAGAAGAAAGAAGGGATAGGCATAGATCGCAGTCACGGATGTGCGAAGCTGTGTTGGTTAACGTTCACCAACGTCCCTCTTTTTGAAGGTCTTGTCCGTTTGGGAGAGGCCACAGATGGAGGGAAGAAAGTGGAGCTGGTTTGGCGGGAAACGGGCGTGTTTGAATTTGCTTGGGTAAGTGATGGTTGGTCAAGAACGTTGGAATGAAGAAAAGGAGGGAAGAGAAAGAAGAAGGGAAAAAAAGCCTCTTGGGAGTTGACCGTTCAAGGATGTCGAGCAGCTTGCTGGTTTGTGGGGAGGAGGAAGGAGGTGACCTGTGCGCATCAACCCTAGCCTGCGTTCGTAAAGGGGATGAGGAAATCCTGAAACAACCACGTAAGGAATAGATACTTCCCTCGTGTGATGATTATGAGAAAGCGAAAGCTGGGAAGCTTTTCGGTCGGTCAGAGTCAAACCTTGATCCTCTGAAGTGCAAGATGCGGTCGATGATGGCGCACGTAGTCACTGAGTCAAATTGAGCTCGCCTCGCTATCAAAACAAGGCATCCGAGTTGCCAGCGCTGACGGCGCGCCCATCAAACAACGGCCTCAACCTGCTTCCTCCTGTTTTTGTTATTTTGGTCACTCTAACACGAAGATGAAGGTAAGGTTCAGTACAACGTACACGCAGTACAGTGCAGTACTGCAAGTTCTCTGAAATCGCCACTCAGCGAGTCTCAGAGATGACGGACCCTCCCAACTCGCTCAAGCTCGAGGACCTGACAACCTAGCAACTGCTTTCCCCCTACGAGAAAGAGTCAGCCCGGTTCAAGGCCAACGGGTTTCAAAATGGATCTCATTAGCGATCGATAGAGCCGATCTGATTAAATCGCGATCGGGCCAGTTCACCGCCCAACCATCCTCTTCCACCGCACAGTGAAAACTTGATCGGGCCCGATGGAAATCGAGACGGAAAGGGGGGGAATGTGACTACCCACCGTATGGTCCGAGTAGACGTGGTGGTAACGAAGAAGAATCGCCCAGCCCGGAGGAGAGAAGCCGCCGTTTTTCTTTTCTCCTTCTTCACCCCAGCTGTGGTTGGAGAAAAGAGAAAGGGGAGTTGGGTGGGCATCGACCAATCAGCAGCGATGGTTGGGCTGGATGGGCAAAAAGAAAAAGGAAAACCAGGGTCAACCCTATCGGGTAAAGGTTTAGCGAAGGGACAAGCACATGATGTTGCCACGCTCTCACGCGTCTCCTCTCCTCACTCTGTTTCCAAGGGTCAACAAGTTTGGGTGGTTAAAAATTTAAGGAAAAGCAGGATGAAGTCGAAGTGAATTAAACGGGTAAGACCTGATCTACATCGGTTCTACTTCGGTTCTTGGATCAATACATCTCCACCACGATCCTTCCCGATGGCCAGCCCGTTCTCTTGCATCCTACCCTCTGTGAATTTCTCTCTCTCTCTCTCTCTCTATCTCTAACGCCTGCTCCGCTGTTTGTGTTTGATGGGTGTTGGAAAGGCAATCCAAAGGAATGGGTCACCATCAGGCATTCAAATTCTCCAAGAAGGGACCGATGGAAAAAGGGGTTGCTCGCTGGGAAAAAAAGGGGGGGCTTGACTCGGGATCGAGAGCATCACACCCCCCTCCCCCCCTTTCTTGTTTTGGCTTGGCAAAAATGGCTTCCATCAAAAGAGCGAGCTGGAAAAGACAGTCGGGAGAAGAAAATAAAATAGAATAAACGTTGGTCTGAATTGATGCACCCGCTCACCATCCTTCTCTCCCCCCTCCCAGTCTCCCAAGTGAGCAAGAAGGATGAAGGGGAAAACAAGGAAAAGATCCTCTCGAGCAGTAAGGGTCCTCTCGCCTGTAAGAAAGGCAAAGGAACAGAGGGAGGGGAGGGGGGGGGGGGGCTACAAAACCCACTCTCCTTTATTTTGGCCCTCCGCGTGGTCCCCGTCTTGGCAAAGACCCTTTCCCCTCCCATCCTTCAGAGAGCCCTGTCAACGAGAAAATCCCGAACCCTGGTACACATGGCTGACTCGCACACAATGGTTTGAAGGCCGAGAGAAATCGAACCTTTGGACCCGAAAGGGATTCGGCGGAGGCGGAGGAAAACTTGGGGTTGGCCCCCTCGAAACCATGACGACCACCCTAGAAGCTTTGTCCGTGACTTGGAGCAGACAGGAGAGCGCACTTTTTTTCGTCATTTTTTGAACATTTTTCTTTCCTTTACGTTTTTTTTCACCGATGCCTTGTTTGACCAAAGCTCAATGACTTGAAACCACTGTCCTTGGGAGTGAATCACCCACTCATCCTTCTAGGCTGGCAATCCGACCTCGCCCCGGCCTTGCAGCTCTCCTTGCCGTCGATAGGACGAAGGTATATATCGAAAACGCCGCCCGAAACCCCGTGATGGCAACCAACGTATATATTGAAAAAAGTCTTGCCGTCTGCCAAGATAGGTTTCCCCTCCTCGAGATGGTAGACCCCCCCCCCCCCCTCCCCCTTGTCCTTTTTATTGGACAAGGATCAGGCATGTGTTTCAAAATACCTCCCAGTTCCCAATATTTCCTCCTTGTCTCCTTGTCCCTGCCCTTTGTCGATGCTGTCAAGCAGGGAGAGGAAGGGCACGAAGGAGAGCGAATGATGGACGAGTCAAGGAGTTCCTATGGAATGGTGAAGTTTTTACCCCTTCTCTCCTTTCTATTCATTCCTTTCCCTTCGCCCATCCCCTTTTCAAGGGAAGCCATAGATGGGTCCACACCCTCCACTTGCCCCCTTGGATTCCTCGGCTAGTGGTGTTGTGCGGGCATTCCGTCCGTAGTCTCTCTGATCCTGGAGAAAATTTCTGCTAGCTGTGAGCTACAAGGAACTCACCGTTCGATTCTGCTTTCGAGGGCCATGATTGCCCCGAGGGAATGGGAGGAAGAACCCACGGCAAAGGTTTGGCCCCAAGCCCGTTCGCATAGTTCGCAGACCTACTCCCAAGAGCTGGACCAGCGGTGGCAGAGATCGCTTGCTTCTTTTGCCCACTACAGGTAGGTTACACGGTCTACTTCTCATTCGGCCTTTAGGCCATCTCGCCATGTTTAACCACAGGGACCCCAAGCAGTCAGATTCAGTGTTGCACTCTCCCTGTCAACCAGGAACCTCATGCTCCGCTTGCCTTGGAGGACGCCGGGGAGAAACGTTTCGGTTTACATCCTCAAAACACTCGCACTTGTGACTGTATGCAAGTGCGTACATACGTGATGACGATCCAACCCACATATATCACTGTGGGTGAATGTTGTCTACATATCTGGTAGATGGTCAGTAGAGGAAGGGCTTTGCAGACTAAACATGGCCCGTCCCCCAGTTTCCCGGCGTTTGTAATTGAATCGATAGCGCGAAAGGCCAAATGCTGAGGGTGACTTGTCGAAGAAACGGTGATGTTTGAAGGGGATAATGAAATGTTAAAAATATAAGAACAAAACACAAAAAAAAGCAAAGCGAAAACAATAACAAACCGACCAACCCCGGCCACCTGTAGGATCTATCCGTTCAGATCTTTCACGGTCCCCACCTCTGCTTGTCTTTGTTTTGAGGGGCGAAGGGCTGGGCGGACGGCGGAAGGGGGGTTGGAGGGCTGATGGGTGACGGTTAGACGCGATTCCTCAACGGTTTTTTTTTTTTCCTTCTATGAGGGAGGGGGAGGGATCTGTTAATTTTCTTTGCACATTTCGCCTCAAGTCGACTCTCCTCCTCTCTCCTTCCGCTCGAACCGTGATTCACAAACAGTACGTCGTAAGAGAGGTTAGGGAACGACCTCATGGAAATCCTGCATGGTGACAATCAAAAGTCATGAGTGTCCAAGGATGTTGACCTTCATCATCTTATTCGATCTTAGCCTTTATTTTTATTAAATCGTGATCCTTTTCCCACCTTCTTATCGCTAGAAAGAGAAAGGGCAGGGCTGAGTGTGAACCTCGGAATTCGCCTGCAGCTCAGCAAACCACGAAACCATGCATGAGTCCAATAAAAACAGACGAAGAGAACATCCTTTCACCTTGGTTTTTTTCTATTAGAATATAATCCGCTTCGCTTGCGTGTAGTGAGGGTGGACATTTTTCTTCGATTCGTATGTCGATGAGAATCATGATTTTTTTTGGTTGCTCACCTTTTTCTAAAAAAGAATTGGCATCTGATCGGGCAAAGGCGAAGGGGACTGAGGAGAGGATCTACGTTTGGACATCGCACATGCCTCAGGGCTACCCATGAGAAGGGTCGGAGCTTGGGAGGAAAGGAGAAGGGAAGGAGGGGTTTGGAACCAAGGAACGGAGGAGGGGGTGCGAATCCAACCCCCCCGAAATCCAACCCCTCTTCCCTTTTCCTTTTTGCAACCAGCTTGGTATCAGTGCCCACAAGGTACAAAGGTTTGGCGCAGACGAGAGGAGGGGGGAGGGAGGAAGTGGGCGGCGGCGTGTGCGTGTGAAGGCGGATCGACTTTCTCTGCTTCTCTTTCCCATTGTATTTTTTTAATATTACCATTCCATTTTGCCTGATGCCTGTTTGCAGATCGCATCCTTCCAAGGTGGTGAGTGGCTTTGAGAAGTCGACCTGATCAAAAGGAGTCGCTCGATCCTGGGAGGGGGGATGGTTTGGAAAGGGCGGACAACGGGCCAGAGGGGTCATAGAGATGGTATCAGGAACTCGAGAAACGACGAAGCTCGGTTGTTTACCTGAGAGAGCCATCGTCGATCTTTCTCTTTTTCCTTTTGGACTTGCGTGCGAGACTCTGTTAGGATGGCCACTTTTGTAATCATCGTTGAAGCAAGCCAAGGTTGTTGGCGAACGCCAAAAGAGGCGCTTCGACCCAGAATCACAACCCTTGTCGTCGCAAGTGAGTGTTTTTTTCCTTTTCTTCTTTTCTCTTCCATCTTTCCTTATTAAACTCAATCGGTCGTGTTTGGAATAGAATCGTTCCCTCTTCACGCAGGTGGGCGGCCATGACGGTGAGAGAATCGAGTCGACGGACGGTTGGGTGGATCTACCCTTTTGTATTCGTGAGGTCTCGTATTCTCTAAAGTCTGGTTGGGGACTAACCAACCTCTTTCAGCTTTGACCCTGACAACCGAACCGAAAGAGTTTGAAAATGCCGTCCTCGCTGACTTGAATAACAACGAATAGCGACTCACCACTTGCCTACCAACTGACTCGCTTGCTTGGCTTTCCCTCGACTTCTTTCAGCCCCCCTTTGTCAACTCGATCCCGCCCCTGCTACGCTCTACCTCTTTCCTTGGCTGCCATCGCCATCTCAAGCACACGCTTGCCTCTTCCTCTCCCCTCTCTCCCTCTCCCCTCTCTCCCGCGCCCCCTCCCTCCCACTCTCCCCTCTTCCCATTCTTTTCCCAACCTCTCCCGCATACACTCTCTCCTCTTCACCATCCCTCCAACCTCACCCCTCTCTACCCATCTCCTTTTTTCACCTCCTCCTCCTCCCTACTCTCCTTTTTCTTCCACTCTCCCTACCAGATCTTTCCCCCCCTCCCCCTCCCCCTCACCGTCTACCTTCCTTCCCCTCACCTTCCCACCAAAACGAAAGAAAAAGAAAGAAGAGAGCTAGCCTCCTCCTTTTGACCACTCTCTCTTTCTCTCTCTCTCTCTCTCTCTCTCTCTCTGTCTGTCTCTCTATCCCCTCCCCAAGGTAGACGCATCCCAGCCAGCAAACGGTCACGACTAGAGATCAAAAAGGACTGCTCACACTCACCAAGTCAACCGTACTTGGACACACTCACTCTCAACACTCTCATTCTTTCCCCCCGTTCGTTCCATCCAACGCGAAACGGTCGTCACTTTCTCCTCCTCCGCCCTACCCAATTCTTCCTACTAGCCTCTCATAACCATGCGCTTCTCTACAACCGCGCTCCTCTCCACCGCCCTCCTCGCCCTCGCCTCCTTGCACCAGACCGAGGCCTGCGAGCGAGGTCTCGCTTGGGGTACCAATGACAACTGGGCACCAAAGATCGCCAAGGGCCTCATCTCCTGGTACCACCACTGGCAAGATGGCCCCAACAGCAGGATGCCCAGCCACGTCGAGTTCGTCCCCACCTTCTGGGGGCCAAAGTACCAATCAAAGTGGAATCAGAGGAAGCAGGAGATGAAGAAGAAACTCCCAAAGCACATCCTCGCCTTCAACGAGCCAGAGATCCCCGGCCAGGCCAACATGGGCGCCAAGCACGCAGCCCGACTATTCATGCAGGAGATTCAGCCATACGCCGCCAAGGGTGTCAAGCTCAGCTCGCCGCAAATGGTCTGGAAGCTCGAATGGCTCGAGACCTTCATGGATGAATGCGACAAGCTCGGTTGCACGATCGACTTCATGGCCCTCCACTGGTACGGTTCCTACAAGGATATGGCCGCCTTGAAGAAGTGGGTCACCTCGGTCCACAAGAGGTTCGGCAAGCCCATCTGGTTGACCGAATACGGTATCACCTCGGCCTCCGGCGCCTCCCAGCAGCAGATCAAGAACTTCCACATGGAAGCCACCCACTGGATGCAGACCACTGGATACGTCGAGCGCGCTGCCTGGCTCGGCTGCTTCCCCATCAACAGCCCACCGGACAACTACGCGTCCAACAAGAACGCTCTCTTCAACTCTGGAGGTAGCCTCCGTGACATGGCCTACTGGTACATCTACAGCGAGAGGCCGGATAAGAGGTCGCTCACCCACTCCCACCGGGCCTTGCCCTCCGCTCACGCTCACAGGCGAGCGATCCGCCACGTCGACGAGGAGGGTAACGAGTACGAGGACGACGAGAGCACCTTCGAGTCTTACCAAGATGAGACCGATTGCGACGACATCTGCCAACTCAGGAAGGAGAGCCTTGCCAGGCTCGAGGCCAAGCTCGAGGCCGAGGCCGAGAAGACCAAGTAGGCAGCCAGCCCCAGCTGTCCGATATCGACGGGATTCATCTTTCATCCGTCCACGTTCTTCCCGTTCCCTGTTCATTTCCTCATTCGCTCATTTCGGCAATCTTCCCCCCGTTCGTCCCAACTCAAATGATAAGTGGAGGAATGAATGACTCCTTCGCTTATTTTCTCAAGATTCTTCTCCAAGTTTGGCCATCAGGATGGCCTGCTCAAGAACCTGAATCTTCGCCGTCAAAATTGTCTCAATCTTCCACCGGGAACCACACACTCATTCTGGTTTCTTGGGATCCGGACTCGATCTTGTCAAGCTCACGATTCCTTCACTTGAAAATTCTGTCAGCAACCACGGGTCCGACTTGGCACAAGCCGTGTGGATCCCGCTGAGCGAATCGTATTCGGAGGGGCTCCTGTAGAAGGCGCTGGTTGCCTCCAGTCTAGAGCAAACAAAACCCTCCTTCTTCACAAGAGATGACGATCTCAAGCGCAATCTCCTCTTTCGCATTTCATCTGTCTCTATCTCATACTTTCCACCCCCTAACCTTCTTTTCCCTTTTGCTCCTTCTTCTCCATTGGAAATGTGTCAAGCTTTGTCCGTCCTTCTGTTCTCTAGACCTTTGTTTCGCCATCTTCCAGATATTCCTACTAACCCTCCACCTTCAGTAACCCTCCCCCCCC
>KZ820266.1:0-16140 GCA_003144235.1 Violaceomyces palustris
GATGAGGCTTGAAATTGCATGAACCTGCAGCTAGGCACTTTGGCCAGAGGAGTCCGGGTTCTTCCTTCGAGCCCGACTGTAAACCTAGGGATAGGCTCGATGATCTAGGTACAACTTTGGAAAAGACCTTCGTGTTTAAAAATTTCAAACAGCTATAGCTCTGTCATTTTGGATCCAGACCGGTCGATCAAAGGCTCAATCTTCTCAGCCACTTAGGATCTATAATCTTACTTAGAACACCTTTGGATGATTCCAACCTTTCTATTCACTCAGAACAGTCTCGAGCAAAGATGGTTTGGATAAAGAGTGGCGGTATTTAGGGTGACAGTGACAATCTTTGAGGGAAGTAGCAGGCTTGACAGAGGCACCTTTTCTTCTTGTCATTGAGTTGGGAAGCTTTCGGGCACTTGTAGATGGAGATTGCTGGTTATCCATAGTGACTTGCCGATCACTTTTGTTTTGCTTGCGTGGATGGAGCTTCTGTGCGATTGATCACGTTTGACCTGATCGGTCATCCTAGTGTAGCTGACCACTGGTATACAGTGCGATCGATTGATCTTGGCCAGCATGCTTGGAGACAGCTGGGCGATCGATCCTGTTTGACCTGATCGGTCATCCTAGTGTAGCTGGCCACTGGCATACAGTGCAATCTATTGATCTTGGCCAGATTGGTGATGGGATCTCTGATCAGCTTGGCTTCGCTCAAAAGTTGGATTGACTCTGGCCAACGCGTCAACTCTTGCGCGCAAAAAATAATGACCATCGTGCATATTCTGAGGAAGAACCCTCTGGCCAAGTGCTTCGGTTCTTCCTTGATCCATCGACTTCATTTCATCAAAGTTGTCCGACCTGAGGACTTCAGCAGAGGGTTCTTCCTTGATCAACGGATGAGGCTTGAAATTGCATGAACCTGCAGCTAGGCACTTTGGCCAGAGGAGTTCGGGTTCTTCCTTCGAGCCCGACTGTAAACCTAGGGATAGGGTTCTTCCTTGATCAACGGATGAGGCTTGAAATTGCATGAACCTGCAGCTAGGCACTTTGGCCAGAGGAGTCCAGGTTCTTCCTTTGAGACCAACTGTAAATCTAGGGATAGGGTTCTTCCTTAATCAACAGAGGAGGCTTCAACTTGAACAAACCTGCTGCCAGGCACTTTGGCTAGAGGAGTCCAGGTTCTTCCCTTGAGCCCGACAGTAAACCTAGGGTTAGCAAATTTTTGATGGAACCCTTAGATTCCTGAAAAGACAATTTTTTTGGTCTGTGTCTATGATGTCGAGGCCCGTTTCGCAAAATCTTAATGCCACAACCAGCTTAGGGGTGAGGAAGGAACTCGTTCTTTGGCATCATATCAACAACTTTACTAAAGTACCCCTAACTTTTTATCATGCGAGACAGCGTGTAACCCTTTTACCCTGAGAGACAGCGTGTAACCCACTTCAAGCCACTGTATGTACAGCGACGCTCAACCACCACATCGGGCTAACTCGATCAGAAGCTCTGAACTTGATTGCATTGCAGTCACTTGGAATCTTCCCCTTGAGTTGTAAGATAACAGCATCACAAAAATAATTGCGCAATGCCTCAGGGTTGTCGATTGACGTTCCTTTTCACTTGCAGAGATTCGCGGAGTGTGCATCTTTGGCAAATTGCCAGCATCTATGTGAACCCTGACCGAGCCAATTCCAAGAGCTACGAGACGTTCTAGTTTTAGCCGATGAACGTGATTCAGCAAAGAGAGAAGAGCTTGGGACTTACTCTTGTCCAAGTGATGGGATTCTTTTGATGCTCAAATGTGCGTCTCACTTGCTCCATATGATTAGCACAAAACTTGTCGTCTCGCCACCGGGTGAAGGTGAGATATTTTTCTGAGTTGATGATGAATTCGGCGATACGCTCGTCACCATCCCTTCTCGTGCAATGGGTAGCAAAAGCATGACCATTAGAAAGAGAACACGAAAGAAGGATAAAGTGTGTTCCAGACTTACTTACCATTTTGGAACCCCACTGATTTCCAAATCTAGTTTGAGCTGAACGTGCTTGCCCTTCCCCATCCAAACGAGAAGATCCGGAACATCCTCGCCCGTGGATTCGGTCTTACTCTTACGAAGCAAAAGGTCGATGGTGAGATCTTTCGGAGACTTCCATCTGTAGCTGTTTCCAAGTCGACTTAGGCACGTCAGAAAGAGTGATACACATGACACTCAACAGCACAAACTTACCATGTTGTTAAGTCCCGCTGAAAATACGAAGTATTTCTTCGGTGCAATATGATGCCGTCGCAACCGGCAACTTTTTCAGGTGGAGAAGCATTGACTAAGTCGGCCGCTTCGTGAGTTGCGTTTTTAGTCCACACATAGCATGCGTAGGTACGATCACCACGCCTTTGTCGGAATGAGGATGAAGGAGTCAAATTTTTAGCGCGAAGGACTCCCTCAAGCTCAGTACAACACTGCAGATGAAGAACATACTTAACCGGAATACGGAAACCTCCATGTGGTGGTCGGGCTTGCGCAAGGTCAACAGGGGGAAAATGTCGGGAGAGCTCCTACGACATATCGGTGAACTCGCGGTCAGCCTTGTCAGCAAGTTTTTCCAGGCCTTTGCTCAACACATACCTTGTGTCGCTTCCAAAATGGCTGGCCAGCCCAGTCCCTCTGTGCCCATTCAAGAAGGTCGAAGCAGTAAATGGAGAGGATGCCTGGAACAACATCTTCCGGGGAGAGATTATCATCTGAAGGCCAGATAATCTCGGCGTCGAGCACCGCGTGTATTGCGACGTGGGCAGTGCTAACCGTGGAACTTGGATTGTCACTCTTTCGGCGTGATAGAATATAAGTGTTGTTCCGCCGGTCGGTCTTTCAGGGCGTATGAAAGGAAATTGGGCAAGGTAAGCAAAGAGTGCTTCTTCGCTTCAGGCAGAGCACCTTCGAACCCACCAAAAACCAAATCTCCTCTTTCCCGTCCCAGAGGATTGAGATCAGCACCCTGACGCCGTCCGCCTTGTAGCTCCAAACAAAGCTGTACGATAGAAGGCACTGCAAGTCAGCAACGGCAAAATCAAAGAGAAGAGCGAGTCCTCGTGTGTTTGAAAGGGCCTTACTCGCCAAAGCCTAAAGGCAATTTCAAAACGTCCTCGTGGGTGAGATCACGCGGGTGAACGCCTGAAAAAAGGGAGAATGTTCTGTTTATTAAGGGCCTTTGACCAATGAATCTCTCTAAGACGCACCTATGAAGCTGCGAGAAGTTGTGGGACACGGTATGAGTAAGTTGTCCTCGGGAACTTTTGGCGTATGGCTTTGGGAAACTCACTTCGGCTGCTTCGATATGGCCAGTCTGGAAAGATTCCCTCGTACCAAGTGTGTATGTTTGAAAGATGCTGGAACGAGTATGTGAGCTAGATCGGACATGCTTGCCGTTCACCCTTGACAAGCCTCGATGGTCAACCAGGGGAGTCGAAGAGAGTATGTGCGATATTTTTGAGCGCGTTAAGAGAAGGTAGTCACGGGTAGATGGTCACGGGTCGATCATATAGTCAATCTCATGAATAGGGAGTGGCCCGTGCGCGGACCTGAAACGACATGTAAAGTAGTACGAACTCGACACTGAGGTGAACGGAGAACTCACTCTGGATACTGGGTCAGTGTTGGAATCGGTGAGACGAAGCGGTCACGTTGAACCGAGACCGGCTGGCGGATTATGGTTGGTCCAAGAGATAGTGTTCCCGTGACCGTGAGATGGAGCTCTTCGGGGGCACGCTTGCTCTGCTGCACCTACAGTACTGTGCTGCAATGTACACGCCTATCAGTGCATGAGAAAGCACAACACATTGCTGCCATGTGATGGCAGAGCGCAGGATTGCGGTGACCAGAATGAGCAGAAGCGGTCTGTGCGTGGAAGAGCCTGTGAAGCCAGTCATAGCCTGACATGCATGAAAAAAGAAACCGAACAGAGATCTAAGATCTTGCTACTACACCTACGAAAAGCTTAAAGAAAGGTTTTGTATCCGATTGAGCGGAACTGTGCGGAGGTCCATAATTTCGATTTTACGGACGCATCACCCACGAGCCAGCCAATATAGAGCTCCTATACCTCTGTAACCCCACACCTCCAGAGATGCATACTGTGAAAGAATCTGTTGCCAAAGAGGATGAGTCTTCCAACATGTGGCTCTCAAAAGTCTTGGCGAGTTGAACCATTGCCTTATGTCCTTCTCTTGTGGTATGGCGGCTTATTCCCGAATGACACATTTGATAATGTAAAGGAAAAGGAACGGCGGGGATAGAGAAGCGTCCGAGCGCAGAGTCCCCAGACGGCAGTCCATCTGTACATACTGTACTTGGATGTGATCTGCATGAATCGGTCCGATTCAGTAACATAGCCGATACGGAAATCTCTCGATCTGATTGCCTACGCTCATTAGGCCTGGTCTTCCAAGGCTTCTATGCCAAACCTATGAACGCGTCTCACATTCGTTCATCAGGTGATGAACACTCTCAGACTGTCCACGTTGATTCAACACCACATCAACGGCTTTTCATGTTCGTTGATCAGGTGTTCATCCGAAAGAACACATGATCAAAATATAAGGTTTATCGGATGTTAGAGAGTACAAAGTGTTAGAGACCACCAAACTTTAAATTTTTAAAGCTTTCTCAACTTGTTATTACATCAAAAGTGATGGAACCGTCATGAGTCTAAGAATGTCCAAGAACGTAAACGAACGGTGATACGAGACAAATTTCCGAAAGTAGCCCCATCTTATTTTTTCACGCGGTCGGGTGAAAATTTCCTTCCTTCCCAGCCCCATCTTATTTTTTCACGCGGTCGGATTAAAATTTCCTTCCTTCCCAGCCCCATCTTAATTTTTCACGCGGTCGGATGAAATTTTCGGACCGCTTTGGTCAACTCCGAAACCACCTTTGCCTTATGACTGAATCAGAATCTTAATGTTCGTTTAGTTTGGTTTGAGCAGAACCAATCATGATTATCCTTTATTTTGGAGAGGAGAGAACAGTGATCACTTCAAAAATGATGACTTTAAAATAGATTGGATTCAACTGAACCCCGTCTCAACTTCAACAGAACGAGGCTTTTGCCCATCACTTCTCTGCACAGAAAACACGGAGATGTCGGTGTCTGGCTCTTTGCTTTCTGCTTCGAAGATTTGCCGACGAACTTTCGCAGAAGGGCTTGCATCTTTTCGCCGGCAACATTGAGGTTTCGACCTAAGCACTTAGATACTGCTCTGCTTCTTTCAGCTTTCGTTCGGGACCGTTGAGGATGAATCCTTCACTGATGGCGTTGAGGACTCGAAGTCTGCTAGCCCTGAGCGCGTCGGACCTTGATCGTTCTGGAGCAGCGACGAAGGCCGCCATCATATAGGGAAGTAGGATCGCATCGAGGGAACAGTAAAAGATGACCTTGCGCGATAAGGGACGGTCGTATAGAGGCGCGGAATTCCCCCCTTTTTCGTCGACAAAACTCCTTGCCTTGTAGATCCTTTCGGTAACCTTCCTTTGAATCCATTTCGGAGCCTTGCGTCCATGGCTTCGGAGCACAGCGGTGCTGAGGCTTGCAAGGTAGGGCGAATCATCATTGACGAAGCGTTGAGCATCTAGAATTTGAAGATCTAATGCCCCATCAATGACGATATTGAATTCGCGGAGGAGATAATTACTCAAGCTTCGAATGTCGAAAGTGACTTTGAGCCGACCAGGATCTTGAATGATGGACCTGAGAGTGTGCAACGGCTCAGTCTCGGACTGCACGTCGAAAAGACGGTGCCCATGCTTGACCGGATCCAGGATGAATACCTGGTCGAGAAAGATCACCTGAAGTAAAGCGATCCCATCGGGATGATCAAAGCCTCTCCCTTTCGCTGAAAGATAGATGGGTTCTGTCGAATCGCTGGATATGTAGTCGAGAAGGCAAGGAATGTACCTGATGTCGTTAAGGTCGGTAACACGGATCATGATTGTCAATCTCTACGAATGCTGGACAGATGTTGGGGGAAGGGAGGGGGGGTCTTTGTCGGTTACGGTGTAAAATAGAAGAGTTAGCGCCAACCTTTATATGGGATTCTCTTTGCCTCATCAGTAAAGGCATTCGTGAGGGTGGAAACAGGCTACCTACTCCAGTCACTTTGAGGTTCCACTCTGAGGTTCATGATTGACAAAAGAGTCTTCCGTCCAAAGCTCGCCGTTGAAAGAGTCTGAAGCCCAAAACTACTTCACGTAGTTGCATGAATGAGTATCGCGTAGCATGGGAATTCGATTGAGGGCGATTTCATGCTGTCTCAGCGTGCTGTGAGCTACTCATGCGAGCATCTTTGCAGGCATCCACTGTTGAAGCCAAAACACACAGTCTCATGCTGGCTCGACGACAATCGGTTGCATGTCATTGCCTAACGCAGACTTTATAAAGCGTGACTTTGCCCATATATACGTGTTTTCTCCCGTTTTCTGACTGAAGAGCAACTCTTCAAGAGCAACTTTCATTGCTATACGCCACTTCTCGCAATGAGTAGCACACAGTCGTTACAGCAAGCTTGTGAGTCTTTTCGAAGGAGCAAGCTACGCAGCCCTGGACTCTGATCGTCGATAATTTCTAGATCTTATTGACAGATCAAAAAAAGCGGGCCTACAATCACCAGGACAGGGTGCGGCGACGAAGCTTTCCGTTCACGTGTCTGACAAACCTCGTCAAGGAAAGCCTTATTCACGATTATGTCGTGAAGCCAAATCTTTTGGTCGCTGCTACGAAACCAAGTCGTATCTTGGACCTTGGTTGCGGGCGCGGCGCTGACTTCAATCGATTCGAGCGAGCTCTCCCCGGGATTCTGTACACAGGCATTGGTAAGTCTTTGCAATCCTGTTTTTCGATTGTTCGATCAAGAGCTCTTTTTACATCATGCTTACTCTTGACATTCCGAAACAGACATGAGCAGCAACATGTTAACGCAGAGCCCTTTTCAGAACCACCCTAGGGTCAGACTGCTGCTGCTTTCTCATGAGGTAAGAGGAATTGCCCTTGAACCGGTTACCAATTGGACAGCACGATTGACCCAGTGTTGTTCCGTAGAATACCGAGATGCCGCCTGCGGATGTGATCTGGAGCTTCCTCGGGATGCAGAACGCTTGCGGCACCACGGAAAAGATGAATGAGGTTCTGCGGAGGGCATGGGATTGCCTGTCGGACGGCGGTGTCTTTCTCGGTGCCATTCCACATGGTACCAAGATAATGTAAGTGTAGAATCATGTAGGTCCTTCTCAGGGCTAGAGCGGGCTCTCACCTCATCTTTCCGACCACATTCAACAGTCATGATCTGGAGAGACTCTGCGACCCCAGCCAACCTTTCTGCTTCGAGCGCACCACAAATCGCTTTGCAGACGAGCAGTGGTACACCTTCACTTTGGAAGATGCTTACGAGAAGCTTCCAGAAGCGGCCATCTCGCCGACCACCCTCCAAGAGTGAGTTGCCAAATCTCCCCACGCTCCGCACCAGGGTGGATTGCTCACAACTGACCAGCCGACAGATGTGCCGAGCAAATTGGCTTCGGGGTTGAGATGTTCTCTTTTTCCGAATACATTGCAAGGTCAGGCCAGGACCCCTCGAAACGGCACATACGTCAGAAGCTCTTGGACCATGTCAAGCATGCGGATTGGGCGACACATCTTGCTGGTAAGTTGTAACCTCAGGTAGTCGGGCCCAGAGACTCATGGAGCGAGGAAAGACACTGACACAACGTTTTCGACAGCTTATTACATGTGCTTCGCACTGAAAAAGCCACGCTCACTTGAACCCAAGAAGGGCTGGAGCTCTTCTAAAGGCCTTCTATAGGCTGATTCACGCTGTTCTGATGCATAAGGAATGGAGAATAGTGTAGAATATAGTTGAGCCTGATTCTGAATCGCAGCCTGATTATAAATCGCGTCGCTTTATTCGTATCTGCTTCGGATGACTCTGACCGTCGTTTTGAGGTAAGACCTTGTTTTCCGAACGTCTGCATCCGAATTTATCCAACGAAATGAATTACTTAGGGCTGCAGACACTTGGTAAACAGGCGTAATTCTGCAAGCGGACGAATGAGGTTTTCTTTCGAGGAAAAGAATGCAGCATTCGGCGAATCCGCCACCAACGTTTCGGGAGCCATTAACGTCTTCCTAAGATCCTGAGCACAGAAACCTCGATCATCAGGCCCAATCCTGGTGTTTGGTTCTTGAATCTCGAGAGCCTTGGTAGGTGTGCAGAATAGGGATGGGCAACTCACATCTGATTTTCACATCACCCACTTCATTGATCGATATATGGTCATATCACGTGAGCCAAACTTTTTCTCTTTTTTTTTGCTCTTGGATCCCAAAATCAGTCAAGCCTGAAGGCTTTTTGAACTTCTCCCGTAGGATTCACAATTTAGTCTAGCCTCGAACTGTCTCGATCTCGACCCGCCTTCTGAGAGGCTCCCGTCGTCGTTATTTGCCACAGTGTCGTGGTTCAGGTCTCAAGGTCTCGGTCTCTCCTTTCTAGCTTTCACTTTCGTAATCACTCAGTATGATTCAGCGTGGAGTGTGAAGACACGGTGATTGCGACAATCCATCCCTATTCTCCACCCGGATTCTCAGAACCCTGATGCCACTCTGTGGAAGATTTTCCGCCTGTTCGATACCGAGAATATGCCATGCTATTTGTCATAATCGGGTTGGTTCATCAAGATAATCGGGGAGAAGAATGGCACGTGACTGTATTTTTGTCTCCATTCGCGATCCTCGCATGCTCTAATTCTCGCACTATGAATAGGCGCGTAGCACTTATGTAAGTGTGACCCTGCGCGCATTCATGATTGTGCGACTCGCTCTGTTAACCGTCGCAGCTGCGTTCCTACCACTAACATCAACTCACATCTGCGGGGACACTCTCGTGTCATGATGTCCTGCGAAAATAACAGCCAATCCAATGTCGCAGCCTCTCTCTCTGCGACAGCATCCACAGCTCGAGCATCTTCGTCCTCCGGTTCTCGTACAGTCCCGCCATCGTTCACGGCACACTCGCATGGAACTTTCCCGCCGTCAGTATCTGCAGCATCTGTCTCGTTCGCCACTCAGCCGTCCATGTCCACTCCCGTGCAAACGCCAAATACAACCTACAAAGCATCTCAAGCACGACCTTCCGTGAAAATGCCAAATACAACCGACACAGCATCTCAAGCACGACCTCCAGCGCCGGATCCGTCGACGGCTTCGCCTGTGCATGAATCTGGAAATCCGGAAATCGTGATCGAAGTAAGTTGCAATGTGGTTCTAGCAATAATTCTTCCTACCTTTTCGTCGTCGTCTCACTTCTTCTCCCTTCCTTCTTTCATCATGCAATAGTTCAGTAACAGGCGTTGGAGGTCAACTGCTGGATTCCTTCAGATGGAGCTCATGTCCGGTATGAGGCTTGTGATGAACCTGCAACTCGCACACGAACCACTGCGCACTTCGCAACAGGTGTCTGTCAAGCTGGTACAGCTTGTGGAACCCAATCGTGGCGAGAAACCAATTTTTCGGGTCTGGTCAAACCAGCCCGAGCATCCTACCCAGATGGATCTCATATGGGATTATCACGTGGAAGGCGAGTTGCCAGCCGCACGAGCACTGGTAAGTTCGTGGTTCAGATTTCAACTCATCACCTTCTCGCTCGAGGCCTCCCTGACACTGATTGACCTCATTTTTTCTTTCCAGCGACGTCGAATGCGGTGGGCCAACATTCAGTAGGTTTGCAGCTCACTCTCCACCTGGTGAGATCACGGAAATCGGGCGATCGCGAAGGTCGGCCCATCGACCCCGTTGATTGTGCAAGTAAAAGGAGACACTCGTCAGTCACCCCCACTTGCGTCGATTCGTGTCTTCTCGTCTCTCAGCTAGTTACATGTTCTAGTAGTCAACGTGGCAATGCAATTCAATTTCTGGTCAACTCAACCTCTTTGCTGAGTGCAATCGCTGCGCTGCTCTTATCTTTCAATGTCATGATGCGACTCACTGGCTCGCTGTCTTTTCTTTCTGGAACAAACGGAATGACTTGTTTGCATCGCTCAGGCAAAACCATGTCCAAGCATGACGATATGTTTCGCAAATCCCTGCATGCTTGCTGAGATCTACAACTCGGCTCAGACCGAAGATCGCTTGCTTTCGCCGCAAGGCGAACTGTGGCTATGTGACCCCGGGTCCATCTCCACGTCCATCCAAAACGTCAAGAACGAGGTTAGCCGGCTACTTTCGCCAGCAACGGCAGCAACTTCGACGCACGCAACGCTCCTGGTAGTGCTAGAGTCCGCTAGGCCCGTCAATTTTGCGAAACTTGATCCGAAGCGAAGTCATCCACCGATTTCCGCCTCCGGGCTCACAACCACCTCAGCCCATTAGACAGCCACGATTCTACTTCTTCGTCGGCCGCATCAGCGCTATCGACCTTCGCTGCGCTCACTACTTCCGTCCTTACTATTCATCTTACCCACACTTGTAGGAATGCACTGGACACCCTTGATGTAGCTCAGCCGCGCCACTTGAAGCCTTCAATCGAGATAGCAACATTTCTGTTCTGACATGGTTCTTACTTCCGAAGATGAAGACCATGAAGCTTACATCGTAAGACTCTGTGTGAGCATCAACAGCTTTCGCAACAAGCTTGCCAAACACTTTCCAGAATCCACCGCAGCCTTCCACGAAGACCCTGGCTGAGTTTACACTCATGTCAAACAAGCCTTGAACAGCTTTGTCCAGACGAATCCCACGATTCCAAGTCAGAGCGTGCGCATGCTTCCTCTTCAGGCCCTCTGATCCATATCACCTCCCCTGCCTAAGACCAAATCTATTCTCCGCAGCGGTTGCCCACCTTGCACACATTCGATCCTCAGCTCAAGAAACCCAAGTTTTGGGTCACCGCAAAGATAATTACTTCCTGGGTTGATCCCCGACAGAAACAGAGACGAGCTTCGAAGCAAAAATAAAGGAAACGAGAGCAAAAGGAGAGGAAAATGATTCTGCTGTTAAGAAAAGCGAGGTTGTAAGCTCAGTCGACTCTAAGCTAGCTAGACGGTGGCAGCTTTCGCAATTGTAGCGTATCTGTATTCTTATTGATATGAACCAACTCCTTCCCTTCCATCACACTTGGGCCGGCATGTCTTACAATTTAGGCTTAGTTAACCAACAAGCTCAGTGCTGAAAGAACTGTCCAAAGCCAGTCATTCCTTCAATGTTAGCCATTTTAGTGAAGACTTAGATATTCCCTCCAAGCTTCCGAGTCTAGCACTAAAGATGCTAGCCGTTGAGATTCAGTCTAAAGCTTCATAGGGGCTCCTACGTGTGGTTGAATTATTCAGCCTCTGAGAGGGCGTAGCCACATCAAGCAACTAGTTTTATATAGTCTGAAGTGTTCTAGGGCACCGCAAGAAAAGGCTTGAGGACTGCAGTAAAAAATTGAGAACAGAGCTGTGTAAATTTCTTGCTTGGAGAATTTAGTGTAGAAACTTTTTTATCACATCCTTTGTTTTAAGCCCCAGATTTCCTTATGCTCTCTCTACTCTTTACTCATAGACTGCATCACAGATCACTCTTGTATCTTCTGGTTAAGATTGTGGTATTCTACTGGAGCCCCCAAAGAATACCTGAAAGGTATATAAGATGTAGTTTAGATACATATTATTTCCACTTCACCAAGAAAGAAATTCACACAGCTGTGTTCTCAATTAACAACCATAGCTATGTTCTGAAATTTTAGCTAAAAGATATGCTTTGATATCTTTTAAAAATTGTGCAGCTTCAATCTAATTTGAAAGAGCCTGTCTCTTATATGAGGAATTTCTTTAGTAATTGATCTTTCTCTGTGAAAGTTCACTCAATCAATCCCTGCTCAGGCAATCTCCCAATTAGGACAGTCACATGCAATCACCCAACCAGATCACTGAACTCATAACGTGCGACATTGATCAAGATATGAAGTAAAGTTGCAAGGACGTCCACTACCACCCCAACATCCTTCCTTTCCGCCAAGATAGTTCAAAACAATCATTCTGCCCACGGACACCCTCAAAACCATGACTGAGGAACACATGAAGATGTTCTTCCTTCCCTAGGGTCCTCAGGAGATCTTCAAGGCAGAACAAGGTCTCACTCTGCCAGGAACAAGGGTCCTATACCCCATAACCCGAAATCTGATAAGAATTATTAAGGGAGTTCCAAGTTTAATTTAGTGTTCCCAAGTTTTAAAGCTAAATATGTATTAGTCAAAGTAAGAGTAGCTCTGAAGAAGTTTTGGGCTCAGGTAAGCTTTGGAAATGTATTTATCTAATTGAGTTTGAGTATACTTCAACTGCTTTTGATTCTGGAAAAGGAAGAGACAAGGAGAGGAAAGGGAGAGAAGTCTCTTCTGGCTCCTGGTTCATAGTTTCCAAGGTGCCTGAGGAAGAGAGTGATAGTCTTGATCCTATGCTTGGCAGAGAGAGGGATTACAGCCAGTATTTCAGGTCTCTTAGCCTTATGTTGATTGATATTACATGTCACCAGATTCAAAGAACCAGTTGGGAGACTAATCACATGACCAGGCAGTTGCTGATGGAGTACTTTCAGCAGTAAACATTGTGTTTTCCCATTCAAAAAGATGGCAACAACCTTCTCTACATGATCCATGTCAATCACCCTGACTTTTTGAGAAGTGCCTGAATGTTTCCATGGTATTTTACCCATCGCTGCTGCATGATTCGTATCCTCTTTGTACACACGTATGGACCGATCTACGGTTTTCTTTTTTTTACTCGAGGTAACGAGCGTCTAATGTTGGTGGGGGAGGCATGCGGACAACAGTGGGGACGGGGAATATCAGCAAAGAAGTTCAGACCTTGTGTTTGAGCTCTAGGCCCGAGCTAGAGAGACGGGCTGCGGCCATAGCCAGGGCAGTGACGGCGACCAGGACACCGCAAAAGATTTGAGGGGGTAGGAAATCGGGCTTTTCGATATCCACAATGGAACCGGCGATGGGGTTGCCGACGAGGACCCCGAGGCCGGCGAAGACAAAGCTGGTCCCCATGCGAGCACCGAGCTGTTCCATGTCAGGAGTGAGGGAGGCGATGGTAGCGGGAGGGAGGGAGACGAAAGCTCCAGAGAAGAAGCCGTAGAGGAGGGCGAAGACGAAGATGCCAGGTGTGTCCCTGATTCCGATCCATGCAAAAGCCAGAATGGCTGAGACGGTCGAGAAAGGGACGAGCATGTTGAGAGGGCCCATCTTGTCGGCGAGGAAGTTGAGGATGATACACCCCGGGATGCTGCCAGCATTGATGATGGGGAGGAGGTAGAAGGAGAGGTTCTACTCGGTACCGATGACGCGTGTGGCGTATGAGGAGATGTAGTAGTAGGGGATGTAGAGCCCCATGAAGCCGAGGAACTCGCCCAGGGTGAAGAGGGAGAAGGGCGCCTCCTTGAAGGCGCTGATCGCCAAGATGGAGCGACCCTTGGGCTTGGGAGGCAGACGAGTGCGCATGGTGGCGATCGAGAAGAGGAGCGTGGCGAGTGCGAGGAAGCCAACCACGCGAGTCGCCCATCCGAAGCCGATGGTAGGCTCGAGACGGCGGAAGACGATCGGATAGATGACGGCACTGAGGCTGCTACGACTGGCTGCGATGCCCATAGCGAGACTTCTCTTGGTGCTGAAGTAAGTGCCGACGATGGCCACGCTGGGAACAAAGAGGCAGCCGCAGCCGAGACCGACACAGACGCCCTGTGGGAGGATGATCTGGTAGTACCTTTCAGCGATGCTGGTCATCATGACGCCAAAGACGACCAAGAAGGAACCAAGCACGTTGAGGATGTAAAAGTAGCCGAGGTCGAATAGGGGACCTGTAAGCACGCCGATGAGAAGAAGCAGAAATGCTTGGAGTCATCCGATCCAAGAGATGGCCGAGGGGGTTTGGTCCGCGAGGAGAGCGGTCTCATAGTAGGTTTGATAGACTCCAAACGTGTTGACGATACCCCGCGTGTTGACAAAGAGGAAGAAAGCTCCAGCGACTTGGAGCCAGTCAGTGAGGCCGCCGTTTGGAACAGGAGCAGCCGCAGGGGCAGCAGGGGTCGTCGAGGTTTTTTTCCGTATGAGGACAGGTTGAACAGGCGCTCTCGAGATCCTTTGCGTGGGAAGCCGCGGCGTGGGATGAAGAGTCATCCACTGACGCCTTGGAGCTCGTAGGTGAGCCGTTTCGGGTCCGGCCGGTTTCGTACGTGGACATGGCGGGTTGGATTTGGGTGGAGTGAGCGGAGAGCAAGGAGGAGGGATCAGACGAGTCAGATTCGGTGCCGAGAGCGGTTAGGAGGGAGCGAACGATGGAGAGCACTGATATAGGAGGGGCCCCAAGATCAACCTACCCAGACCCCCATGCCACGCCCTGATGGGAGTGGATCTTTGTCAAGCTAATCTTGGAGGCATGTGTGAGTCTACAGCACGTCCATCCGGGAGGCAAGTGTGAGTCTGCAGCACGTCCCTACTTCCGGCGGTCGTTGAGCAGGTGATGACGTTTAGGCTCGGAGATAAGTGTGAAAGGGAATACCGAGAGGCGAGGGGGGGTGGCGGCCTGAGACGATTGCGTAAAGTTGAAAGAAAGCCTTCGAGGTTGCATGACAAGTCACAAAGGCGTACGCTCATGGCAGATCGTTCGGGGTTGATGATGGTCAAGATTCAACCCTTTGACAGGTGGTGCCCGGCAGCTTTTACGAATACAAACGTTGGAACGTGCGCAGTCAGTACAGATGGAGCATGAAATGGGACGTTGAAGGAGTGGATGCAGTTCATGGCGTCCTTTTCTCTACTCCCACCCTCTTTCTTCTTCCCCCCTCTTCCTTCCTCTCCTCGTTTCGGTGTTAAAGGCAGGAAAGGGAGACAGAGCAGGAGTGTACTTCAGGAAAGAGCCATCATTGTCGATGGTAAAATCGATCAAGCAAGAGCCTTACGCTGCCGCGTGCTACTGATCTTGCGATTCTTGCCCAGGCGTTGGGGAGGCCAGGGATTTGAGCCTCCCCAAGACGCTCAAAAGCTCGAAGAGCATTCACTGATCGCGACCTCGTCAAAGACATCTTCCTCGCTTTCGCTGGTTTCGTAAGTCCGAACAGTTCTCAAGGGGTTGGTGAACGAAGCAGACCGTTTCCGTCGTCCAGGGGCTCCGAATCTGGCGTGTAATTTTCCGCATTCAGCTCTTGAGCGTCTAGGTCGTGATTTGTGTATGCCATCGATGACCACTCTTACCGCGCTCGCTGGAGTTGGTCAGAAGCTTGGGTAAGGCGGGTGGCTCTAAAACTCAGCGAACATTGGGGATTTTCTCGGTGAGACAAAGTGGAATTGGGAGACCTCAAGTCACTATGCCAACAGGCGTCGAAGAATGTATGGTAGATGCAGTCAGAGAGTCTGGCTCGTGAAAGAGGAGCGTTACTCCGGGGCCATCTGTAGGGTTGGAGCTTGAGGTCGAGTTGTTCGCTTTGGGATTCTTCTCGGGAGATTGAGAGACTTCGGCAGCAGTGAAGGCCGACGCTGCTTCTCTTTTCCGCTCAGTCTGCTGTTCCCTGAGCCTTCCTCCGAAGACGTAGAAGAGGAAGGGAAGAGGTGTCAGGAGGAGCGCCAGACCGGCGAGAAGACTGACTGCCCCTTGCACCGTGAGCCTCTCGCACATCTGGCGGGTGAAGAGCGGCTATCCCGTCCGAAATGGGAGGGGGGTTCACCGAGAGACGAGGGAAAGGATACTGTCAGCGCCTTCGGTCTGCAACCTCAGAACCCATCCTCGTAAACCACCAATAGGGAGATAGAGATGCTGGTGTGCGCAAAAACCTCTACCGCTCGAAGGAACAGATGTGATTGCAGAAAGAGAGAGAGGGCGAGGGAGAGAGAGAGAGAGAGAGAGAGAACTCACAAACGCCGTCGCAAGAGCAGACCGACAAAAGCCTGCCGCCGCGAGAATGCTGGGAGCAGAGGGCCCGCCGTAAACCACCAGGTAGGGAATCAAGGAGGTGAAGGCTGCCATGGAACCGGCGCAGAAGAGCGTGATGCCAATTGCCGGCGCTATCCAGTGGATTTCTGGAGACACAAGTGGTAGAAAGGAGGGGCCATTTGAGGTGGAGATACCCAAAAAAAAAAAA